>APFE030049805.1:15591-44459 GCA_000404065.3 Pinus taeda | reverse complement strand
TATAAAGTATTAATCTATATTTTTTGGGTAGATTTAATCACTGATAACAGTCCTTTTCCGGTTTTAGTAAGTTTATTATTTAATTCATTAGGTTATTGTTATTAATATATCTAAATTACGATGTATTCTTAGGTCTAGTCTTATTGATGAGTGCTACCATTTAGCCTCTTATTTTCAGCTATGATAACCAATCGGCATAATGATAACTTATATATATACTTAGATATTATATCTAGAAATAAATTAATTTATTTTCTTTTTTACTAGTCAAACTAACCCTTAAGATCAATTTTATATACCTAAATAAATAAAACATATATATAGATATATTTAGTTAATAACTTAATAAGAATATATGATTATTTATACAACTTAAATTATTCATTCTAGAGAAGTCATTCAACAATATTAATTTAATTGTAATTTTTGAATAACCTGTAATATTATGTTATTTAAATAAATAATTTTCTTTTGATAATATTTGTTCATTTATCTATCATACCTAATTTCTCCTATCTCTAGAAATATAATATAATATTATTATCTTAATATTATAATAATAATAATAAGATTAGATTTATTAATATATATAACTTAAATTATTCATTCAAACAATAATAATTTAATAGTAATATTAAATTTATTATTTTATATAACTTAAATTATTCAAACAACAATAATTTAATAAGTAATTTTTAAAATAACCATTAATATTATTTAAACAAGTAAATTTCTTTTGATAACATTCGTTCATTTATTAATCATACCTAATTTATCTTATCTCTAGAAATAAAATATTATATTATTATCTTAATATTATAAAAATAACAATAAGATTAAATTTATTAATATAATTATGACCTTGGTCCTAGAGTCAAATATAGCTGTTATGTAGCCGTTGGAGTCTCTGCTAAGTCTATTTAACCTGCTAGGCCAGATCTGTTTCTTCAGCTTGTCCTGATGATGAACCACACTAGTTGGTTCGAAACGCGTCGACAAAGGTCTTTTTCATGTGATTTACGCCGAAGCTCTTCTCACAACTATGATGAATCACAGAAGCCTCAATTCTACAACTTTAGTCATGAAAAATCTGAATGCAGGAGAAAATTTCGGCAATCATCTCAGAAGGAGAAAACTCCATTAAATCCCAAGATATGGAGAAGGAAAGAATCTCAAATAGAAAGACGTGGTATAGCCTTGTATGCAAAGGACAAGCAAATCAGTGGTACATCGGCAGTGGATGCTCAAAACACATGATAGGTGACAAAGAAAAACTTCACTCATATAATGCCTTAGAAAAAGAAAAGAATGTCTCATTTGGAAACGACACTCCCGCTGTCATAAAAGGTAAAAGATCTATTTTCTTGAAAGAAAAGGTCAGAGCTGGAAATGTTATGTATGTAGATTGTTAAAGCATGACCTATTGAGTGTCAGTCAAATGTGTGATCAAGGAAATGAAGTGGTGTTTCAATCAAATGGATGTGTTGTTCATGCACTTGATACAGGGGAGACCATGATCAAAGGTACAAGAACTCAAAACAACTTATACATACTCAAGGGAGGATAACGACAATGTTATCTAAGCAAAAATGATGAAAACTAGCTGTGGCATAGAAGATTGGGACATATAAGCTTCTCTCAAATAAGAAAAGCACGCAGATTCAAGGTTGTTCATGATCTTCCAGATATCAACATCCCTAAAAATACAATATGCAAACCATGTCAATTTGGTAAGAAAACCGAGCTCACTTCATTGAAAAAGAAGGGTCAGCTAGTAAGTCTCTTGAATTTGTTCATACAGATTTATGTAGACCATCAAGGAGAAAGTCACCTCGTGGAGAAGAATACTTTATTTTGTTCATTGATGATTTTTCCAGAATGTGTTGGATAGGTCTGCTAAAGCATAAAGATGAAGCATTTGAAAAGTTCCAAGCCTTCAAAGCTTTGGTTGAAAATGAATCAGAATCGGAAAATCAAATGCCTCAGATTTGATCGAGGAGGGGAATTTACCTCGGATGAATTCTTTGACTTTTGTGAACAACATGGAATAAAAAGGCAATTCTCCACCACAAGGACTCCTCAGAAAAATGGAGTGGTAGAAAGAATGAACATAACTATTCAACAAATGACTCGAGCTATGCTAGATGAATCTAGAACTCCTACAACCTTCTAGGGTGAAACTACATTCGTTGCCGTACCTATTCTCAACCAAGCAAATTTTCAGGTAAATAGCAGTCAAACTCCACATGAACTTTGGTGTGGTAAGACTCCTATTGTAAAATACTTTAAAGTTTTTGGAAGAAAATGTTATATCAAAAGGACTGATGAAAAACTTGGTAAGTTTGAGCCCATAGCAGATAAAGGTATTCTTCTTGGTTACTTTTCCCGAAGTAAAGGATATAAATTTTATAATAAAAGACTTGGGAAAATTGTTGAAAGTATTGATGTTGTAGTTGATGAAGCATGCAAAAATCCAAAACAAACAAAAATAAAAGATTATGACAATGAAGAAGATGGGGAGTATTTTCCCACATCAAATCACAATGATATTGAAGAAGAAACCAATGAAGCACCAGAAGAAGAGATAACAGTAGACGAAAAGATTTCGTCCAGGTATGTTCAGAAAAATCATCCAGAAACTCAAATTTTAGGGGAAAAGGACATAGATGTACAGACAAGAAGAACTATTACAAAAACCTCAAGTTATCTAGCATTACTATCCTCCACCGAACCTCAAAACGTAAATGAAGCATGCAAAGATGAATGTTGGGTCAAGTCCATAGATGAAGAACTTGAGAAAATTGAAAAGAATAATACTTGGGAATTAGTTCCTAGACCTCATGATAAAAATATTATAGGAACTAAATGGATATTCAAAAACAAGTTGAATCAAAATGGAGAAGTCATTAGAAACAAGGCTAGACTTGTTTGTAAAGGGTATGCTCAACAAGAAGGTATAGATTTTGAAGAAATGTTTTCACCTGTTGCTAGACTTGAAGCCATAAGGATGTTTCTTACTCCTTCTAGCTTTCAAAAATTCAAAGTATACCAAATGGATGTAAAATCCACTTTCCTTAATGGAGATTAGAAGAAGAAGTTTATATTGAACAACCAGAAGGATTCATTCTTGGAAATGATGCAAAACGTGTATGCAGACTCAAAAAGGATCTCTATGGTCTGAAATAGGCTCCAAGGGCTTGGTATTTCCGTCTTGAAAAATATCTACACCAACAAGGTTTTTCAAAAGGTTTAGTAGATAACAATCTATATACAAAGATTGACACTGATAAATTGCTAATTATTGTTGTTTATGTTGATGATATCATTTTTGGTAGCAATGAAGAATCCATGAGTCAGAATTTTGCTTCAGTAATGCAGCAAGAATTTGAAATGTCCTTTCTTGGTGAACTTACCTATTTTCTTGGTCTACAAGTTCAAAAAAATAAAGATGGTATTTTTCTTTCACAATCCAAATATCTCAAACGGATCTTGAAAAGATACGACATGGAAGATTCTAAACTTGTATGTACCCCAATGGTAACAGGATGCAGTCTCAGCTCAAATGATGAATCAACAACAGTACATCAACCAACTTATAGATCCATGATTGGCAGTCTGCTTTGGTTTATGGTATCCTAGAGATACAAATCTCACTCTTCATGCATATACAGATGCAGATTGGGTAGGAAGTGTTGATGACGGAAAAAGAACTAGTGGTGGTGCATTCTATATGGGTTCTTGGTTAGTGTCTTGGTTCAGCAAGAAACAAAGTTCAATTGCGCTATCTACAACTGAAGCAGAATATGTGGGTGCTGCATCTTGCTGCGCACAGCTACTTTGGATGATGCAAACCTTGCAAGACATTCAGATCACATGCACTCCACCCATCTCCATTCTATGTGATATTACAAGTGCCATAAGTATTTCAAAGAATCCAGTCATGCACTCCAAGACCAAGCACATACCCATCAAATATCGTTTTCTAAATGAACAAGTGCTTGAGCAAAAGGTCAAATTGGAGTATGTTCCCTCCAAAGAGCAGGTTACTTATATATTCACTAAACCACTGCCCATAGAGACATTTGAATATCCCAGACAAAAGCTAGGAGTAGTTGCTGCAACATCCTGCTGTTAAATCCAACTTTTTCAGAAAAAGGCTATTATACGCGTGTTTCATGAAGTATAATCACATACACATGCGATTTTCTATGGGTAAAGGAGTGTATATGTGTTTCAGACAAGAAAAACAGTGGGGCAAGATTTGATATGTGTGCGCTGACTGATATCGATGATTAATGTCTATATGCTCTGTTCATTAATTTTATCTTACTGACAAATATGCCTTGATCATTAACCTGTTAACAATGCACAGGTAGCACAGGTTCAGGGGGAGCATGAGCCTTCACATACATTCAACATTGTTGGCATTATGTTTGTTGAGTCCAAATATGGCTTCCGATATTTATACCATTTGTTACTCAAGTCATGTAAAAGTCTAGGAAGTGATATGAGTCCTCTTGGACAAATGATGTAATTTGTATCACCACTTTACATGGGATGGATGATGTAATATTTATTGTTTCTGTCATATATAAACAATTGGTATATCCCCACTTAGTTGGGTGGATGAGTCAAATTTGGTATATCCCCACTCAGTTGGGATGGATGTATGTATGAGTCATTGGTGATAGGAAGGTCATCCTCACATAGTTGAGTTATAGAGTCATGTTATTCTTTTAGAAAAGATTTTTTTTGCAGACTCTACCTACACTTAGAAAGAGCATGGATGGTTTCAGTGCATCTCAGCATGTACAAAAGGGAATCTCAATCAGAGATTTCAACATGTACTCAGGGGGAGCATGACCAGCATAATGTATGTCAAAGGGAGAAATTGTCTTGGTCCGTCGTTTGCCCTTGATGTCAAAGGGGGAGAGTGACATGGTGTTGTTGTTGCCATCAAGTCCAAAGGGGGATATTGTTGGCATTATGATACATGTGTTGTCCTTGATGGTAACTCACCCAGATGAAAGATCACGGTGCAGCATGTTAACAACGAAGAATTACAAATCAGACTACAAAGAATGAAGAAAGAGAGGTATTCGCAGGTTCACCTTGACCAAGCTGCGTATACACGCAGGTTCATTGAACACAAGTAGCGTATACATACACACGCACTTTCATAGAAGGAAAAGCATATATATGTTGGAAAAATAAGTTTTTGGTCTGAGGTATTTGGTCTAAGGTATTTTGATCCATGGTATTGGTCCAAGGTATTTGGTCTGAGGTATTGACCCTAGGTATTTGGTCCATGGTATTGGTCCTAAGTGGTTTTGATCCATGGTATTGAGAAATGCCTAAAACTATATAAGGAGGAGAAGATCATTAGGCCAAAGTGTGTAAGTATCGAATATCCGATGAAGTGTGAGATCTAATATGTAGGTTATTGGTTTATGGTGCTTTGCTTGATCTGAACCAAGGATGAACCTTAGTGGTTGATGAGGGATAATACCTAATGATGGATCGGGATCTTAAGGCTTGAAATGAATTATGATTATATGGTTTGAGCATGTATAGTCTAGATCTGAATACTGATGCATGTGCTATTCTATAAATGTTATGATCTAGGTATAATTGAAGTTTGGAATAGTTACAAAATTATGAGTTAATATTTACAGATTTGTACGCTGGTTGGCTTTGATAAAAGCACATATACACACTGGTTCGACACATGGAAGTAACATATGCCTTATGAAGTATGTTTCAGTTTTATTTGTTTTCTATTGCAGAGTTCTAGGTTCTACTTTGGGTTCTGGTGACAATGTTCTAAATGATCAGATGCAGGTTATGATGATTGAGTTTCAGTGATTGGTTGATGCAGATATGCTTGGTGATTGTATTGCAATTATTGATGGGTCCAGTATGGAAATTGAATGAAATGTTGCCTTCAAATTGTGGTGTTGTGATCCAGGATTATCCAGTCTGAAAATTCATGAAACGTGGTCCCTGGTAGAAGAGTGGAGTTTTCTGTAGGCTAACACCTATGTACAAGTAAACATATTGGCTAGTAAAAGAGCTAGGGGTTTGTAGCTCCCTTCTAGTAGTAGATGGAGAAGGAGAGAAGGTTGTAGCCTTCAACAGGTGGGTTCCTGTGTACTGGTATGAGTCTACACCAATACAAGATTGTAAACATATTTTATTATTATTAAAAGAAGACAGAGAGAACAACAACAGGTAGTTTTTACCCACATTGGGTTTCCACCTTATATCTTGGTGTTCATGTGTGATGATTTATTCTACTTTTATTGCACTATCTAATAAATCTCTGATATACTGGTTAAAGTTCAATACATGATAAACTATCTAAATCAAAATTTCTCTGCATATACGTTGGTTGCTTTAAGTACAGTTGCATGTACATGCTAGTTCACTTAGCTGAAATAACATGTATAAATCTATTTGGGAAATTAAATTACTGATCTGATAATACTGATTCACCCCCCTCTCACTATTATTCCAACATTACGACAGTATTTAATGTGTTCAGATGTTCTGTCACTGAGTCTCCATCTTTCATCCTTAGGTTATACAATGTTTTCCATAGGAACAGTTTATTCACCAGAGACTTAGATTGGTACAAAGTCCCTAACTTATCCCACAAAGCCTTCATCGTAGCTTCCCTTGATACATTCAACAATACTGAATCTGAGACACATAATCGTATTGTGCTCTTAGCCTTCCGCTCCAACTTATTCCATTCTTCATTAAACACTCCCATTGGTTTAGTACTTGGATCTACTATGACCCACTGATCTTTATCCACCAATAGATCCTCCATCTTGAGTTTCCATCACTCAAAACTCTGACCATTCAATTTCTTGATCTCTATCTTTCCACTTCTCACCATCCTCTTTCACCACCAGAATCGATCCCGCAGATCTCCCACTAAACAGGGTCTCCCACAGGCTTGCGCAAAACCCCTCAGCAACAAAGGCGTCCCCTTGAAGCCAACACAACTCTGATACCAAATGTAGGTTCTAACCCTATACAGAAATTAGCTGCATATGAATTCTAAAACAAAGAATAAACAATGCAAGAGCATAACACATAAAACACATATACACAAAGATTTTCCCCTAGATCTCAAAATCGGGACTACCAGCTTGATTTTTCATTATGTTCTTTTCAATGTTACAATACATATTTATACATGTCGAAGCATCCAATACCATGGAACAAAAACCGTCATGTCCAAAACCATGGACCAAAACCCACCACGTCCAAAACCATGTGCGAAAAATCATACACAAAACCATAGGTACGTCCGCCCAACCTAATATAGGGTCCAAAAACAAAGAGTGGGGTTAGTTGCACTCCTCAAACCCCCTATGACACCCCCCCCGAGCTACGCAATCGGCGCAATGAAGGGGGAGCTTCACCCCCCTTCTAACTCCCCAGTTAACTATGTGGGCTAGTCATGGAAAGAATATAACACAACCCAATAAATAGAAGCAGGGGAGGAAAGAGCTAATTGGGTGACTACGCTTCAAGAATATGATGTAGAAATCCAGCCAGCTAAAATTGTCAGTGGCCAAGGTTTCTGTGAGATGTCAATAGGAGCTTCCCTGTTACCACTAGAAGAGGATCAAGATAATGAAGTGAAAATATCAGAGGTAAGCCTCAATGATACACAAGCATAATATGCTAATTTGAAATTTTATTTGAAAAATAGATATGCTCGTATGCATCTTAACTATAAAACAAAGTGAGATTTAAGATTGAAATCAAATCAGTATGAACTAGTCAATGATGTATTTCTTAGAAAAAATATGATTTAGTATTGCTAAGATTCCTGGAGAAACCTAAAGCCAAAAAGGTCATGTAGGAATTACATGATGGACTAGCTAGAGGATGTTTCAGGGGAAATACTACAACTCACAAAATCCTTCATGCAGGATATTATTGGCCAACAATATTTAAAAATATACATGAATATACAAGAAAGTTTAAAACTTTTCAAACCACAGCCTGAAGAGAAAGAAAGCCAACATTCCCCTTACAAACAGTTAACATCCAACAACCATTTGAACAATGGGGATTAGACATAATTGGTGAGATTGTTCCTAACTCTTCCAAACAACATAGGTACATCCTTACAACTACTGATTATTTGAAAAAGTGGGTAGAAGTTGTCCCATTAAAGATAGCTAATACAGAAAGCATCAAAAACTTCATTGATCAGTACATAATTACCATGTTTGGCTTACCCTCAGCTTTAATGTTTGACAATGCATCTTACTTTTCTAGAAATACAATGGTTGAAATTTCTCTAAAGCGAGGTTTCAAGTTGAAATATTCAGCCAATCATTATCCACAAGGTAATGTATTAGAAAAATCAACAAACAAGAACCTCATCAGAATTATCAAAAGGACTATTGATCAAAATCACAGGAATTGGCACAAAGAATTAACATTTGCTCTATTGGCAGATATAATTACTCATAAAGCCTCTATCGGTTCTTCTCCTTTTGCTTTAGTTTATGGAAAAGAATTTGTTCTTCCCATAAACATAGAAATACCATCTCTTGCCCTAGTACAATTCATGGATGAAAACCCTTCTTCTTCTCTCTAGGCTAGACAGTTTCATATTCTCAAGCTTGAAGAAGAATGAGAAAAGGCTAAAGAAACCCACTTCCATCATCAACACTTAGTCAAAGCTTATTTTGATACAACTTCTATCAGTCAAAAAAATCTTGAAGTAGGTGACTTGGTTTTGAAATGGGACAAAGCACACGAGGAAAAATGTAGACATACCAAATTCCAAAGACTATGGCTTGGCCCTTTTCAAATCATTGAAAAAATTGGACAATCAACGTTTCTTTTACAAGACTTGTCCGGTAAGAAGGATTCTTTGCCCATTAATGGGAAATTTTTGAAAAAATAATTTTCTTAAGTGATAACCTCTTCCAATTTTGTAACTTATATCTTTTAAGATTATTAGGAAAATAATGGTTAGCTAGTATTTGCTTTTGCTTTTCAAAAAAGAATCTTTGATCAAATATGTTTTTTCACTTTTATAAGTAAGTAAGAGCTAAAAGAAATAATTAGGGCATTTGAGTACTAAAGTAAACTTCATTTCCTTGGAAAAACTTGATCTTGCTAAAAACATTTATTCTACGAACAAACTCTTATCTTTATAGATTATGAATTTTTTGTTATCAGTCAAGAAAGAATCTTTAACCTAGTAAGGACTTTCTGCAGATGAGTATCTTAAAAAATGCTATCATTATCACCCAAAATTATCAAAAGAACCAATGATTCACCCCATCTGATAAAATTTTCCTTTTTTATAGTGTAATTCTAAAATATATAAATCTTAGAAGATACAAAGTCTCATTACGAGCTTGTTTACCATGTTCATAGGGAAATGATTAAACTGATATTACCAATACTGCATATCAAACATGGTAATATCTAATGATCTCCTTGATCAGAAGACAAGGGTCTCATCAAGAGCCAACTTGTTCAGTTTAGTTACAACCAATGAATGGCATTGTCATTATTAGGTTACCACGCCTAGACAATGTCTTTTAAGAAACCAAAAAGAAAACATTATACTCAAAAAGGAAAAAGGGACTAGGTCCAAGTGAGATTCAAAGCAAGTTAATATCATTTCGAAATTTGAAAATTCCTATAGATGGGATAATGAATCATTGTTGGCTAAAATATAACCATGTCGAGGCTATGAATGCCTATTGGCAGTAGAGGCTCCATGTGTGAAAAATGAGTAAACAACAAAAAACTAATCTTTAGAAGACACCTTCTATATTACTTTAAATCTTATTATTGGCTAATGCGAACGTATATATTTTTATCATTACAATAGTAAAGTAATTAAATACAAGAAATGTTGTTTGCCTTATGACTCATGTAGTCATTATTCTTATAGCTCTAATTACTTTGAAAGTTTTTAGAAATTTCAAAAAACTACTCAAGGATAACTAGTTCTCCCAAGTGAATCGCCAATTGTTGCACTATGAAACAACCCCCCCATTTATAAATCACAATAGCTAAGGTTAGAATTATAAATGGGGACCCTTTTAAATTTTTAGGCTTAGGATAATAATACCTAACTCTAAGAAAATACCTCGAAAAACCTTGCAAAACAAACTAACGATGAAATCCGCATTGCAAATCGCAATCACACTTTTCTCTGCAACTATCTTAAAACATCTTAAAAAAATTGCGATCTGCGATCAAATATCCCCTTGTGATAGCCCAACAAATAACACCTTGTCAATTCACAAATCTCATTTCAGACTTTGCAAACTTAACAACAAATTTATCTATTCCATTAGAATGTCCATTAACGATTTGCGAAATGCGATATTGCGATATTCACAATCGCATTTCGCTTTATGCATATAGTAGCACTATACTTGATCCATTTAAAGATTGCAATGTGCAATTAAGAGTGGTAAACCATGTGAAATAATTACATTTTAATATCAAATTGAATGAATTGACAGGTTAATACATATTTAGCAGCCCGAGGAAGGATAATCATTTTCTAAATTATGGGTAGTTAACATCAAATATCTCATTAAACCTTTCTCACGATCCAAAGTCATTTCAGAGAAGCTTTCAATCTTAATTACCTGATACCATCTACGCTGATATATCTTGTCTATTTCATGCAAGCTACAAAAGACATGTCACTAAGGAAGGTGATGCAGAAATAGAGTAAGTAGACCATTGTTGAATCCTATTTTATAGAGATGGCTCCTATTTTCTCCGATACAGTTTGCGATGCTGCAGGAGCCACAACAACTTGGGAGGTCATATACAATAGGCTTGAAGAAGAACGCCCTAAAATCATTGTCACGAGAGAAACAACTGATTCAATAAGGCCTTCGACACTTTAATTCAGGGATGATTCCTATTCTTTCCTTCATAGGATAGGAGTAAGAGCTAAATTCTTCCATACACAGATATGACAAGGTGGGTGATCAAAAACCTCATCATTGAAGATAGGCAATTCAAGAATTCGAGAATGGAGCTCATAGGGTCGTTCAGAGCAGAGGACTTGAAAAAAATGTACCACATACCTGACCCTCAGGATATCTACGACAACGCATTTGTGGCCAACTTCACAAAGAAGAACCCATACCCCTTCAAGCTGATTCAGGGCTGGAGAGTATTGGACATCAAATTCAAATATGAAAAATCAGTTATGAATGCTATAACCTCATTGACAAACCCTACAACAATGCAGCAACTATGTTATGTAGATTATATGGGTTACCCAATAATACTAACTTTTCCATAGAATGGATTCCTCTGATTGATGCCTATGTTAATTCCCACATCATGAATTGGCCCTCCATCCTATTTGATAACCTAGCCACCACCATTACCGAATATCGACAGAAGCAAGCCTCCTCTCCAGATAGCCTCCCTCTTTTCTATTTTAGTGCCTACATTATGGATGCCATCTATTTTTGCACGACATTTCCAACCATGGGTTGGAAATGGACCTTACAAGACCCCTACCTAATCCATATTAGTCATAGACAAATATGGGAATCACATTATATACCTCACTTCTACAAGATATTTCATGTTGTTCTGTTGCCCCTACATTAAATAATTTTCAATAAGAAAGACCCTAGGTTTTCCTAAGAAGCCGCAACATATTTGTTTATTGTCAGAAAATATTTCATTGAAGAATGGTTCACCTACATTAGGGTTTTTGGTAGCACAGCTGATCCACATGTCCTTCCTTTATATTTTTCTGATAAATTATTAGCAAGAGAGATTGCCTACCAGACCGTGGGAAAAGGCCTGACTAAAGTTCTCAAAGACGGCAAGAAGTCATTATGGCCCTCTTGCCCTATCAAGTGCGGTTCTTTTTCTTTAGCCAATTTTGTTCATGCTACTAAAGAGTCGGCACATACGGAAGCCCTCAGGCTTCATACATTGCCTAACAGTAAATTTGATCCAAACAATGTGGCATATAATGTCACTACTGGAGTAAAGCTCAAGCCATACAACCATGAGGATAACTATTTTGAATACTTGTTACAGTCAGATGTATCCTTCGAATAAGTGTTCGAATGGGCAAAGGCGAGTTTGAAACCTTAAGATTTTCAAATATTTTAGGAATTTAGAAATGAAAGGCTTGAAGTGATCCCAATGCAATTGTTAGAGCTCGAGGATAAGCCGACACCGAGTGTCACTGTTGATAGTTAAGGTCCTAGTTATCAAGTAGACTCTAAGGTAAATACTTAGAATACACCAAACACAAGGAAACCACAAGGCGCGGATAACACAGTTGAGTCCAGGAGGAATCCAGCTAAGAAACAAGTGATGAATACCTCGACTACAAAGATCAGTTCAGAGGTTAAAGGCAGTAGTTTGGAGCAGGAGTGGGATCAGTTTAATCAGAAATTACAAGGCACTCCCAAAGCAACAAATACCCAAGAAACAGTGGAATATAAAACTCCTCTGCATGTTCATAAGGATACATACTCCAAGTCTATTGGTGACCAGTCCAAGCCTATGGAGGAACAAGCAACAACATCCCAGTATACTGAAATTATCCCTACCCTGCCCACATTGTTGAGGGACTAAGTCCCCTAGGGTTTTGGGTCAACACCCTAGCAGAGCGAGGGGTTATCTACAGTAAAAGACAAGCATTTCACACAGACATCATACTTAAATAAGCAAACTATGTGAAGAGAGGTGCACCTAGGGTCCTTCATTCGGGTAGATCCAACTAGGGTCCAAACCCTCTTGGAGTTCCTCTCGATACTTGAACCTGCAAAACAACCAATTCAAAGAAGCATATTAATATATGGACAAAGTATCACATAGAAATAAACTTCATAACTAATTGAAAGATGGTTAGTTATACATTGAAACAACTATTCATATGTAAACCATAACAATAACATCATAAGCATAAAGAAGATTGATTTCAGAACAAGACAAATGTTTCTTTATTGCAGATAACTAAAACAAAGCAAGGAATGATATCACCTGAATCTTCCTCTTGCTGGCTCCAAGCGGAACCATCCTCCGGGTCCGTCCAATCCCAAGTCTTCAAAAGGCTCCTTCCATTAATCACACAAGGATATCTCAACTAGTGAAATGACATCATAACTCAAAGAAACAAGGGTTTCCTGTAGTGGGGGAAGTGCTAGGAGCATAGGGATCTTCAGACTCGATCGGGGATAATCTCAGCAGAGTAATTCTCTCTCTTCTCTCCTCCTTAAGGCCTTCCCATTTAAGCCCTTTTGTACTTCTCCCAAATTGGTTTTTTAGTTGGGAATTCATTGGGAATAGTTGGGGCCACGGGCACTAATAAGTAATGAACAGGTAAAACCCATGATCTCCACCTGAAATTAAGGAGATTTAATTTTTTTAAGTGTTTTAATACGTATACGTTGGTTGGGTATACACTGACCCACGTACACATGAGTTTATCTCAGGGAAATGTCGCGTACAAGCAGTAAAACACTATTTTTTAAGTATTTGGACCAAGTCTGGAAGGAGGGGTTTCCCTAGGCCATAAATGCAGCATCACAAATATCAAGAGTGAGATTTGGAGCTCTAACAGATTCCCCCTAATATATGAGTTCAGAAGGGGTACATGATGGCTGAAATGTATTAAGTACATGGAAAGGAAACCTATCAAAAACTGAGAAGGACTTCACCAGATTTCAGTCTGCCAAGCGACAAAAGGAGATCAGAAAGAAACACTGTCTGAGGCGGGCATACCCATGCTCAGAGAAAGTAAAGCATGTCCACATATCAAGTACAAACGGATCCACTAAGTATACAAGTATAGAAGACTGTAAATACATAATGGATCATTTGATCACGATCAAACAAGTACATGTCTGAATATCACATATAAGAATATCAATGATGCTGAAAGATGAAGCTGATCACTAATATCAAAGACTGCTCCCAATAGTACCAAATGAACATGATGGAATAAGATGGTACTACACTGCAAACCTGGGTGCCTGCATATAGAATGTCACCATGAATGACTGCAACATATAAGGTAGAATGGTATCAACTAGCAACAATAGGAGAAACTATGAAGTGAACCAATGAATGTTGATGCAACCCAAGGTCTTCACCGACCATCATGGTACATTTCTACACAATGAGAATGAATGAGTTGAACTTGACCATGTGAGAAATCGTTTGATTACCAGTCATTGATGTATACCGTAAACAAACGCGAGACTACTCACCGATAATGATAATGAGAGTCAAGATACCCTAGTACAATCTAACAAGTGTGAATAAATGATCTAAAGTCAAACACCTAGAAGAATCTATCGATCAGGAGACAATGATGGTTTCCCACTATAGATAGTGAAGGATATGCCACTAATTACTGAAAACCCCAAGGTACTGCCAAATGGACTCCAGACCTTTGCCTCAGAGCAATGAGTCATATTCGATGGGGAAAGATCTGCTAGAAGGAAGGCATTAAGGCATCCTTCATCAGTCTAGCATGACTTTAACCCGCAGGCCAATAATGTGGAAGGAATTGGACAAAACAATTGTAGTAACTCAACCAAAGAACATTTCCGGCATACACAAGATGTAGCTAGCGCACGACAGAAACCCTCTGAACCAACCCATAATGAAAGTAGATACGGAAGCAAGGTATCCACCAATAGGGTCAAATGGAAACCAAGGTACTGCACAAATCCCAATGTGTGATAATGTAAGCTGACGTCGAACACAAGGGAAACCACTCAGTCAAAGACCCATGATATTGATCGATGCTGAGCACAAGATAACCTATCAATAATGAAAATAGGGCTAGGGTGCAGCTCTAGGCCTATCCTCAGAGAAAGATATCACCGTCGATAAGGACAAGACCCGCCAGCAATAAGTCAATGGAGACCTTCTCAAACCGGCACGAGTAAAGGACCAATATAATTGATGTGATAATAGACAAGACACTGACAATTAGGGATGGCCGACTAAAAAATAAGTCAAAAGACACTGCAGAGAGGCTGACTCAGGCTTACTTCCCTTGAACAAAATCACGACTCAAATGATGACTTTGTGGCAGCATATGATAACTTTGTATAAGCTCGTCACATAGGAGGCATGAACGAACTCTCCATATGATTGGAAGAGATAACCAATCGGAGGAGGACTGACTGAATAACAAGGTTAAGGCATACCTAAGCCAAGCTAGATCCCACCCAAACAGATGAGACACTTTGTTTGAGTGATTTTTTCAAGGGCGACACGACTCTAGCTGCCAACAATAAATGAAAATATTGTCCCGTTCCCACTATTTTTTTTGGAATATATAATTTTTTTTGTCTTTTTCATTAAGCTTGAAAAAGAATAAAAGAATGCTATAATATAGTGGAAAGAACGAGTATCAATGAAATAGATGATCTAGTTCCTGGGATTGGAACAATCCTATGTTCAATGCAGGGAGGCGAAAACTGGTCAAAGACACCCAAAGATATGTTCCTTCCATGGGTCACAGTGTGTCAAGTTGCAGAAGTTAAAGGGTGCAAGTTCGATTTTGCAGATGACTTGGTCAAAAGTTGGCTTAAACATGAGTCCAAGTGAAGTCAGCTAAAGGTGAAAAGGTGCAAATAGTCAATATGCAATGGAGTAGTATAACTCAACACGAGGGAGCCTCTAGGGTATAAGGCCAGAACGAAGTGAAGAAGCAAAGAGGAATGAGTCTTCAGCGCATAAGTCATGGAGGGACTAAAGAGGACTCCCGAGCCTACTCAAATGAAGCAGCATGGGAAACAAGGGTCAGTGAGGTGCTAACTATGATGCCCATGAAAAGGATGGCTCTACCATCATGTCAAAGTTTAAAAAGTTGGCGAGTGAAGTTGGTTTACTTAACAATGACACGATGGGATTGACCCTATGGCAAGTATATCGGTCAAGAACTCGAGATCAAATTCTTGTAAAATGATGATCCATTGATTGTATTTGCCCCCAATCACTCACCTACTGAGGACAAATTGGAACGGATTGACTGCCACTAAGACAAAAGTTTTGTGTAGCAAGATATAATGGCAGAGCCGCTGGACAGAATGGAAAGCTGCCAAGGCCAACTTCTCAAGAGGAGAATAGCGAAGTTCAAGACCTACCAAGCCTCGACTCAAGTAATAAATACTATGCTCTATGAGAGCATAATCTTCGTGAACGAGAACCATATCTTTGGTTGATTCTAAAGCTGCAAGATATAAAAGGAAATCCCTACCATAATTTGGTGGACTCAAAAGCGGGGTAAAGACTAATTCCTTTTTCAAGGCATCAAAAGACCATTGCGCAAAGTCGTCCCATACAAATGGAACTCCTTTCCATAGCAAATTCAAAAACCCTTTAGTGATCTTGACATAATTCGCTATAAACCTTCTTTAGAAATTAGCCTTCCCTTGAAGACTTTGAAGTTGTCGAATAGAGAATGGGGGAGGCCACTGAATTATTGCCCTTTAGTTGACACAATGAACCCTAATAACTGACTAGATGTAATCGCGAAAATGCACTTATTGGGATTCAAATGGATCTTGTAAAAATTACATCGTTCAAAAACCAATCGAAAGTGACTAGGATGATTGATTCTCTTTGGAGAACGAGCAGCTAAATTGTCCAAGTATGCTTCAATGATATGCTTGATATCGTGGAATGCGTATGACATGGCCTGCTGGAAGGTAGCTCCAACATTTTAAAGACCAAAAGGCATCTTTTTTTATGCAAAGGTACCCCAGGGACATATAAAAGTTGTCATATGTTGATCTTTAGGATGGATAGAAATCTGATTAAAATCGGAAAATCCATCCATGAGGATAAAATCTCATTACCCACACAGTCATCAATTATCTAATCAATAAATGGCGTTGGGTAATTATCTTTGGGACAAGCTTTGTTTTGGTCTCTAAAATCAATGCATACTTAGATTGTTCCTGGTTTTTATCAACTGGAACTGGATTAGAAACCCAATCTGTAAGAGGAACAGTTTATATAAAACCCACCTTGAGCAGCTTCTCTACTTTAGCTTTAATAGTTGTTGCTTTCCTAGGATTGACTGACCGAAGCTTATGACGAATCAGCTTGGCGTTTTCATACGTCTTGATCTCATGTTGAACTATGGATGGATCAATACCAAGTATTTATTCATAATACCAAGTGAATACATCTCGAAACTCTTTAAACAGGTCGGTGTAAATTTGAATTTCTTCAGGGGAACATTCGGCTCCGATGAAGAGATTATCAATCAAGTTAGGGTTCTTAGAGATGTTTATAGGTATAGTTTTTGAAATCACCGACATATTACCTTTGGTACAAATGTGTGCTAGATCCAAAGGATTTGATACCTTACAAACATCACTAGTAAATAGCTCGGAGAAACTAGATTCGACTTCGTACAATGGAGGAAGAAAATATGAACGATGGTGTAATTCTTCCCAAGGTCGATTTATGCCAGTCATTGCTTTTGAGATTGCTTCTTTTGATGGTAAAAATGTATCTAAGTAGTCCATAGTGGAGGTAGAATCAAGGGTCCAAGCTGGGGCCACATCACCATCTAACTCCTTCTCATAGAAAGGAGTAGAATGGTTGTCCGCAAAGTTGACGATAAACTGATACCTAAGCTCTACTGTAGACATAGGAAAAGCCATTCCACTGACTTGTCCTTCATCTAATGTGGTCGTAGGTGAAGGAAAGGCCCAAGGGTCTAAAAAATGACGAGTTCGAAGGAACTCTTATCGTGAAGACACTTTGGATGATGAAATGACTTGATTCTAGAAATAGGGGAGGGAAAATCAAATGTACCCATCAATGAAGAATACATCCCAATTCCCAGATTCTCAATAGGCAGACGGGGGTTATCCACTAAGGGAATAGTACAATCCAAAGTTTCTCGAGGATCGACTAGAGAATAATCCAATTGATCAACCTTAACAATTTTCCCCTCATGAGGAAAGCAAATGACACGAAACTGAGTTGAAACAATAGCATCCATTTCATAGATCCAATTCCGTCCTAAGAGGAGATTGTAATCTAGGTTAGCATCAATTACTTCTACTTTGATATTAATGCCCTTTCCCCCAACACATATAGGAAAGGCTGGGATAATCCCATGCGGCTTATGAGAATGCCCGTCAAATGCTGTCAGGAGGGTAGGTGAAGGAACAGCCGAAGGCGATCCAATGGCCTTCCAACAAGACATTGACATCAGACATGTGGAAGCTCCCTCTTCTACAATTGTTCAGAAAATATTAATCTTTCGATAAGTAGACTTAATTTGAAAAGCCATATGATGAGGAAGTCACTTTTTGACATTAAGCATGTCAAAAGTGAGCACTAAGGCATTATTTGGATCAACTGCCCCTATCGTCGAAAGAAAAGCAGTTTGTTAAGCTGTACACAACTGGCGCACCTCTAAAGAGGATATAGTGCATGGACTCTAAGCCAGATCCTCAACAATGGAGTAGTTCTGGGCTACCCTAGCATTAGGGTTGATCGTCACACATTTAGCGGAACCTTTCAGTATCTGAGGTATAGTCTCAACAAAGGGTCGCTCAATATGAAGTGGTTTGGTCGTTTCGGGAGTAGATTTGTCGTTGGATGTTTCAGTTTCACCATAATCACGTGACCGAGTGGCCACATTAACATGAGAACCCATCATGAAGACATTTGATGATTTATCCCCTTCCTTGTTACCCCCTGCAAAGGGATCAAGGTTTGAGTTTGCTCTAGCAAGCAACTGTTGCCCTTGGGGAAAAGGGTGGGTTAACATAGCTTGAGAGCTAGAAGACCCTTTCTACACCAACAAGTGCTAAGCATCTTGAATTTTGGGGTAGAGAAGAGTCAAATGGTCTCCATTGCATAACTTACATGGAAACTTAATTTTCTTTTTGGACTGCGTTCCACCCTCACCAGCAATATTGCCGGGTTTTTTGTGTCAGCCTTCCCCTCTTAACTCTTATTCTTACCTCGTCCTTTCTTCTTCCCATTAGAATTTTGATTTTCTTTGGGGTTAGAAGATTGGACGATGTTAATGGAAGAGGGTTGGGAAGGCGAAGGGTTGGACGATTTGACCTGATTGGTAGGAGAAGTTTGTAAAGACAACTACTACAATTGGTTCAACAGGTTCACCTCATTGGTGTCTATTGATCCAACAATACCATCTGCATGGGAACCTGGCTTCAATTTGGCTATATCAACCTTAGTCCTAGGAGTGTCAGGAAACATTTTCTGAAGAATCCCAGACTGAGAGTAAATCAATTCTAACTACTGGGCCCAAAAAATAGCTTTCTCTTTAGAATAGACTCCAGACAGAGAGACATCCTTAGAGATATCATGTTGTAACAATTTCAAGAACCATTCAAGACAATATTCAGGAGGAATTTCGGCTTTAATGAGCCTCTTGCTTTGTCTCCATTCCTGAATATGATCAAAGATGTGAGTTTCTGTATCCTGACGGAAATTCGCCAGAGGTTCAGTTCTAGCATCATAATGGACAGGAAACTGGAAATGGTTTAGGAAAATGTTAGCCAAATCAACAAAAGATGTAAAGCTGCCCCCTGGCAACTCTACATACCACTTAGTTGCATTTCCAGTTAAGGTGTGTTGAAAAAGTCTCAACCTAATCGAATCATCGATGAGGGAGTTTTATGAGCACCACAAATGGAATGTGGTTACATGGTCACCTAGGTCTTCACCACCCTTCCCCTCGAACTTTGGAATATCCGATGGGAGTTTGGTTGGGACCAGAGGCCAGGCTAGATTGTATATGATTGGATCATTTGTCAATTTTGTGAGATCTGGAAAATTCAACATTGCCAGAAAAGTAAGCTTGGGAAGAACTTGGGTATTCCACCTAGATTGGGCGGAGTTCCCAAAGTTCTGAAAAGATTGGCCTGGATTTTGAAAGGCACCAGGCTACCCGAAGTAACCAGCAGAACCGGCTGAACTAAAAGGTGACCCTTGTGGTCCAGCAAAACTTGGAGTTTGACCAACTCCAGCCAAAAAACATCCATAACCAGCGAAGTTCCCTCCTAAAAAATTATAAGGAGTTGATAACCCCTAATAAGGATTCCAAGCAGTAGCTAAGGGAGGAATACTTCGAAACAAACTAACTGTGGAGTACGACCTATTCCCTTGTTGGCCGAAAAACGGATTCCCAGTTCCTACGCCACTAACTGCAGGGTTAGTCCAACCTTGAAAGGGATTACTGCCTTGACCTATAGAAGAAAAAGGCATAGATCCTATCATCGGGTTAGAATGTGGTATATGACCACTTCCAAAAGGAAAACCCTGAAACGAAGCCAATCCACTCATCATGGATGTTGAGGAACTAAATGGAACTTATGCAATACCCTGTGAATGGGTGCCAAATGGGAAAAATCTAGAACTAGATGCATTGGCTCGGGAATTTCCACTCATAGACGGAATGGAGGTAGTCCCAACTAAGGATGTGCTAGTATTAAACCCAAATAAGGATGCAAAGGGGATGGAAATAGTTCCCCCCCCTTGGACTGATGTTGGAGTCTGCACAGTAGTAGCACTTGTGGTAGAAGCCATGCATCCAGTGGCGGTCATCGAAGGTAAGTGCGTGAAATAACTTGGACTCGATGGTCTATGCATCAGAGTCCCAACATATTGTAATATGTTTGAATGATCAAAAGGTAGAGGTGAATTTGGAGCCGCTAACAACTCTGGGATTTATTCTACCTCAATGTTATCTTTCTACTGGAAGAGAACTCAAGAAATATCTAGGGTGTTCCCCTCTAGCTCTGCAAAAGTACCAGGCCTATCTTGAACACTAATGCCCGTGAGCGGAGGATAAATCTCTGATGCGTAGGCTGCCATGGGGTGAAAACCACTGGCAATATTACCTCTGCATTTTCTAGGAGAAGGCTCTGAGCTTGGTGGTGAAAGATCACGAAGCCTTCGAGATCGTCTAGGCGATTGGTCAACCACTTTGAATTTTTATTAAGATCTAATTAAAGACTCAAGAAAAATGAAAGCTAGGCCAGCTAGGAGCATAGAGCACACACTAAAAATGTCCCTAAAAGATATCAGCTAGTCAAATATTTCCACTCCAAGTGATGAGGACCGGACACCAAAATCCAAGAAAGTGAAGTAGGGGCCTTCCAAAGATAGTCTGGGATAATGACGGCCCAAGCCTACCAGCGAAGGTATAAGAGGAAGTTATGCTAAGCTCCAAACAATAGCCTATGCCGGTGCAAGCCCCCAAGCTTCGCAAGGGTGCCCTCCAGAAGTATTGCTAAGAGTGATACAACGTCGCCCTCAGGTGCCATGGGATTCCCCACCATAGCCACCTGTGTAGATCCCTAGGATAAGTAGCTAAGGTTACCAACTCATGTCAGACGCCAGGCGGAACAGTCTTGAGGTAAGCTCTGACAAGTGGGAGTGGGGGTGTCTCTCTTCCTTATCTTCAAAAACCCTCGTGCTTAACTCCCATATCTGGAGGTTTCCTAGTCTCCCTAACATTATTGGATTTGAACTCGTTATTAAGACTTCTATGTTTGACAGTTTAAAGTGGCCTTGGTTATTTTCTCTTCACTCACCTAATCCAAAGCCCTAAATATCCTAAAACTTGTTGGTGTGTCTAAATTGACAATATAAAAAAGTTCTAGTATATTTTATTTAGCGCTTGTTTTTAATTAAGTTGTTCTTAAATCAAGGGATAAATGGAAGGGAAACTTGTGGTGTTTATCGACACAAGAGAAATTAATAAAAACCAAACTACATGCAAATGCACTTGTTTCGTTCTTCAATGAAAATAAATTTCTACCAGGTTCTAAGGAAATTTTAATAAAATAATAAATTTCTCTTTTCTTTTCTTTCAACAAGCTTCACACTCACAAAAACTGACAAAAGCTATTGGACGCCCTAAAATATGCACAAACTACCCTAATGCAATGAGTATATGCTGATGCAAAAACTTAAGTTTACTCTAAAGCAAAGAATGAAAGAAAATTGTTTATCGCTTCTAATTAGCCACTTTAGATGTTTAGATAGAATATAAGTTCCTAATGCTCATTTTTGTCCAAACACTAAAAGCAAATCTTAAGACAAACAAAATGCACTTTCACTCACAAAAAGAAACCAAATCAAAACAAGGTAAAAGAAAGAAAAAACCAAGTTTTTAAGGAATTTTCTTTTTCACAAAAGTAGAAAACAACTTTTCAAAAGTGCTCCAAATACTATTGAAGACTTCGAGACTGAAAAATAGGCAACAAAAACACTTTGCAAGTTATCAACTCCAAATGGGTGAGAACTCAACAAAATAGGTGTTTCAAGATGCCCTGAATGACCAAAAAGCAGCAAAAGAAGCTTGATGACAATGATCAAAAGACCAAGAAAAACAACTTTCAAAATCGTCACTCAACAACTTTCCAAAAGCGAGAAAAGAAAATGGCCACAAGATGCAGTTTTCACACAAAGCAAGAAGATCACAAAGATTGAAAACAATATTTCTGCTCTGGAAGGCCAGAACAGCCAAGATTCCCATAAATAAATCTCGTGTGCTGAAACACAAATGATGACACTCGCAACAAAATAAAACAAGACCAAAACTTTCCACAACAAGAGAGAATTCAAAACCATAAACTTGCTGCAAAACCAAATACTGACAACAAAAATTGACTGCTCAGGAAATACTCAGACCAGAAAACAAATCTTCTGAGACAGAAGGACTTGAAAAAGTATTGGAAAATTAGGGTATACGTGACTGTGTCAATACACAGTTGTGTGTATATGTGATTCAACCCAAAGAAACCTGCGTATACGCAGGTTCATATGGGGAAACTTGCGTACATATGCTACTGTGACCTTACAAAATTGTGTATATGACAGTTCACAAGAAAAAACAAAAAAGAGTCATGAAGAAACTGCTCAGACTTAAAGTATGAGTTTCTACAGGAACAGACAAATCAGTTACAGCAATAAAATCAATGGCTAAGCCCTAATTGGATTAAATTAACCCAAACTAGGAACAATAATACTGTTGTCCCTAGCGGAATCGCCAAATCTGTTGAGGGGCTAAGTCCCCTAGGGTTTTGGGTCAACACCCTAGCAAAGCGAGTGGTTTTCTATAATAAAAGACAAGCATTCCACATAGACATGATACTTAAATAAGCAAACTATGTGAAGAGAGGTGCACCTGGGGGTCCTTCATTTGGGTAGATCCAGCCAGGGTCCAAACCCTCTTGGAGTTCCTCTCGATCATTGAACCTAAAAAACAACCAATTCAAAGAAGCATAGCAATATATGGACAAAGTATCACATAGAGATAAACTTAATAACTTATTGAAAGATGGTTAATTATACATTGAAACAACTATTCATATGTAAACCATAACAATAACATCATATGCATAAAGAATATTGATTTTAGGAACAAGACAAATGTTTCTTTATTGCAGATAACTAAAAAAAAGTAAGGGATGATATCACCTAAATCTTCCTCTTGTTGGCTCCAAGTGGAATTGTCCTTCGGGTCCGTCCAATCCCAAGTCTTCAAAAGGCTTCTTCCATGACTCACACAAGGATATCTCAACTAGTGAAATGACATCATAACTCAAGTAAACAAGGGTTTCTTGTAGTGGGGGAAGTGCTGGAAGCACAGGGATCTTCAGACTTGATCAGGGATAATCCCAGCAGAGTAATTCTCTCTCTTCTCTCCTCCTTAAGGCCTTTCCATTGAAGCCTTTTTATACTTCTCCCAAATTAATTTTTTAGTTGGGAATTCGTTGGGAATAGTTGGGGCCATGGGCACTAATAGGTAATCAACAAGTAAAAACCGTGATCTTCGCCCGAAATTAAGGAGATTTAATTTTTTTAAGTGTTTTGAGACATTTACGCGGGTTGGGTATACACTGACCCATGTACACACGCATTTAGCTCAGGTCAATGTCATGTACATGGAGTGTTTTTAAGTATTTGGACCAAGTATGGAAGGAGTGGTTGCCCTAGGCCATAAATGCAGCATCACAGATATCAAGAGTGATATTTGGAGCTATAACACACATCAGAAATTGTTTTGAAAGAAAATGAAATACCTCCAATTGATGTGTTCTATAGCCCTGTCCACAAGGCTATAGTAAGAAGGGAGAGAAAAAGGAAAAGGGTAGACACACCCAAATTCCCACCTAGAAATGAGCTGATGGACATTGTTTGGAAGGAAATTCCTTTCAATTCGCCCGAGAACTTGACTAGAATATCACAGTTCATAGGAGCATATGCATCGGGCCACTATGGACAAAGCTACTGAAGTCTCTACTTTGTTAAGGGAAAAGAGGAGAGGATTTCACAGCTCGAGCAGCATCTCGAGGCAGAGAGAGCAAGTGTAAATCGGTAAGTGGCTGAGCAACTCACAGAATTGCAGCAAGACATGGAGGTCCTAAAAATAAGCCATGAAGTCAATATATCGACCAAAAACATCTAACTCCAAGAAATGCAGCAAGCCATGGAAAGATATGAGGATGTTCCCACTATTGAGGAGTTTATTAAAGAGGCACTGGAATTAAATTCCCTTCTAGTGAAACAAAAAGATTATTTTTGCTAGAAGATGTCACACATTACTCCCTATCCGACTATTAGTGACTAGCTAATAGATAAGGCAATTGACCAGAGAATAGAGTTTAACGATTTAGACACCAGAATCTATGAGTTCATCGAATGGCAGGAAACAAAAGACAGAAGGAAAGGCAATCTACCCGAGATTGAGGAAACTCATAAAGACATTATGTTCATGGATTCGGATGCCAGAATCAAACAAGCTAAGCTAGCAGTCGCAAGGGAAACCAGGCTATCAAAGAATATCATTAAGGCAGTTAATAACACCGTTTTTGCCACCATCTTGACTAACGAAGGCAATCTGAAAGAAACGCTCGATTTAAATACCCTATATAGAAGCTAGCAAGAAAAGGTGGGGACTCGAAGAGAGGCAATTAAAAAATTGACAACGGCTGACTGGGAGTTGTATTGGTAGTATCTTGTTAAGCCACACAACCAGATTATGACTCTCAATTGTCCCCTTCATATTACTCAACGAATGTTGCCACCTCTCACTGATGTGATTTTCATAGGACATTTCAGGACACATTTTGGGGCACCTCCTCAAATTCAACCGATGATTGAAATATGCAATTTGAAGGACAAGTTGGCAGACATCAAGTCATCCTCTTAGTTCTGTTCATTTAGCCACTGTTTATTTTTGGAGTTAGTTACCTAGTTAGGAGGAAGGTTGTTTGGAACCTCCTCAAATTTTATATAGTCTATTTTTGCACATTAGTTAGAATAGTATTTAAACCCTTCTCATGCATTTAGAAAAAGCTCCAGAATTTTATCAAAAGCATTTGCAAAGAATGCACTATTGTAAGTTTGTGAATTCTTTGGTGAAACTATGGAACATGATCATTTCTTTTAGATATCAGACTACTTTCCTTTGTTGATGCACTATTGTATTCTTGGGAGACAATTTCATTGGAAGAAAGAAATTGGTCTATGTGATTTGTCAAATGAGGAGGACTTCACACATATGGTACTATTATCTTGTATGATTGATTCTGTTTACATTTAATTAGTGGAAAAACATTACTTTCATGAATTGTGTGTGAGATTTATTGTTTCAATTAAGCTTTAATTGCACTTTTGTATGATGCCTAGCTGAAATTGTGATTTTCATATATAAGTCATCATATATGCGAAAATTTCTTTGACTAACTATTTAGTCAAATAAATTATCTTTATATGTTATCATCTTTGTTTAATTGTGATCAATCTTTATTATCACATGTTAAGCAGATATCTTTGTAGATCGCATACCACACAGGAATACCCAGGTTTATATTAGAATAATCTAGTTAGAGAATAACATCATAGAATAAGTCATTTAGATTATCATTATTCTATTGTAAACACAAATGGACCACCCATTCTCATCATATGTTATGAAACCAGCTCAAGTAAAGATAGAAAAGATAGATCAACACCTTAGAATTCAACCTCTTCGAGGGGGAAACCTCCTTTACATTACATAAATGAACAATTCTTGGATGATTCAAATGACAAAACCTCCTTTCTATATATAGGAGTCTAAGGAGTCACAATATAACCCAGCCTACCTAACAATAATAATATAAAGCCACAAAAATAACAATAGAGGGATTCTATGGGGCACAATAATAAAAATATGGGGACAATAGGGGCACAACAATATTAATAAGGGATATAACTACAATAGTAATGGGGTAATCAATAGTATTATAGGGACCTAACATGCCCCTCTCCTTCAAAAAAAGTCTTGTCCTCAATGCTTGAGTAGTTATGGATGCTTCTGTATAAAATTATCATCCTCCCATGTGGAATCTTTAGCGGATAAGTTCTTCCACTTGATGAGATACTGTGAAATTGATCGATTTCGTAGCTGTCGAGTTCTTGTTTCTGTGACTGCTTCCGGTTCCAATATAAATTTTCCTTCCTCGTTAATTTTTGGCAATATTGTTTGAACTGGGAGCTTGTCGCCTATAACCTTATTTAAACATGAAACATGGAAAACTAGGTGCACTCGAGATGCTGCAGGAAGCTCCAATTTGTATGCCATAGTACCAATCTTTTGCAACACCTCGTATAGACCATGATACTTTGGTGATAATTTATTACCCTTCCTAGCTTCCTTGAGGGACATTTGTTTATATGGTTTTAGACGTAGGAATACCCAATCACCTACATCAAAACTTCTTTCGCTGCGATGTTGATCTGCCTGTTGTTTCATTCTATTCTGTGCCAACACGAGGTTATCCTTTAAGAGTTGGAGGACTTGTTGTTGATGTTCGATGTGATGTTCCACTGCTTGAACCTTAGAATTTTCTCTTAAAATGATGTGATGGATGGTGGTTGATATCCATAAAGTGCCATAAATGGGGTCATTTTTTTTGCTGTATGGAAGGAAGTGTTATACCACCATTCAGCCAGAGGCAACCATTTGCCCCATTGTGTCTGTTTATCAGATACAAAGCAATGAAGATATCCTTCCAAACTTTTGTTTACTATCTCAGTTTTCCCATCAGATTCAGGATGATAAGATGAACTATGAGCTAACTGAGTACCAAGACAAGAAATAATTCTGTCCAAAAATTTCTAGTGAAAATGGGATCTCTGTCACTTACAATAATCTTTGGGTTTCCATGTAGCTTTTGAATTGTTTCCATAAATGCAGTAGACACTGTACTGGCTTTAAATGGATGTGATAATGCACAAAAGTGTGCATACTTGGTAAGTTTGTCAACTACCACCATGATGACAGTCTTTCCCTCAGACTTGGGTAAACCTGTGATAAAATCCATTGAAACCTCCTCCCAACGTTGGCTTGGAATGGATAAAGGTTGTAATAGACCTGGTGTCTTAATTGTTTCAACTTTATTTTGTTGGCAACCAAACATTCTGCCACAAACTTTTGAATATCTGATTTAAGGCCATCCCAAAAAAATTCTTTCTTAACCCTGTGGTAAGTTTTTAAAAAATCTGGTGCCCTCCTAAGGAATAAGTGTGCAATTCCATAAAGAATCTTTTTGTTTTTAGCTGGTGATTCTTACAGAGGTTAAGCGATTCTTTTACCATAACGAATCATTTTTCCAACTAAATGTATCAGACGTACTGGAATCTTGTTGTAGCTTTCGAATAAATGCCCACAGTTCTTCGTCATTCTTCCATTCCTCCCTTGCTTCATTTATCCAATCTGGTTGGATAATAGAAATGGCACACAACAATGTTTCCACATCCTCATCCTTTCTTGAGAGTGCATCTGCACCACATTTTGCTTCCCTTTTTTGTAGATGATTTCAAAGTCATAACCCAACATCTTTGTGACCCACTTTTGTTGCTCTTCAGAGGATAATCTTTGTTCTAAAAAGTATTCAAGGCTATGATGATCCGTTTTTACCTTGAAGTGTCTTCCCATTAGGTAGGGTCGCCATTTCTTAAGTGCATGGAGTATTGCCAACATTTCCTTCTCATAAATAGCTTTGTGTAAAAACTTTCCCTGATTGGACGACTTTCAAAAGCAATGGGTCTTTCATCTTGCATTAAAACAACACCAATTCCATTTCCTGAAGCATCACATTCCACAATAAAGGTTTTTGTGAAGTCCGGTGTAGCTAAGACCGGTGCTTGGCACAATGCCTCTTTAAGATGTTCAAAGGCCTTTGTTGCTTCCGGAGTCCATGAAAATGCATCTTTCTTCAATAGTGTTGTTAGAGGTGCTGCTATTCTCCCATAATTATTAACAAACTTGCGATAATACCCTGTCAACCCGAGAAATCCTCACAGATGCTTTATGGATGTGGGGATTCTCCATTCCTTAATGGCTTAATTTTGCTAGGGTCTACCTTAACTCCTTCATGAGATACAATATGACCCAGATATTCCACCTCTTGTACTCCAAAGAAACATTTGGATCTTTTTGCATTTAATTGTTTCTCCTCCAATAGTTGTAGCACCCTGTCAACATGTTCAACATGATCCTTCCAAGACTTGTTGTAGATTAGTATATCATCAAAAAATACTAACACAAATTTTCTCAGGAATGGTTTGAAAATGGAATTCATCAAACCTTGAAATGTTGAAGGTGCATTGGTAAGGCCAAAAGGCATAACCAAAAATTCATAATGACCCTCATGAGTTCTAAATGTTGTTTTTGGAATGTTTTCAATCTTCATTCTGATTTGATGATATCCTGAATGAAGATCCAACTTGGTGAAGTAAATTGATCCATGCAATTCATCCAGTAATTCATCAATGATAGGAATGGGAAACTTATCTTT
>APFE030049805.1:0-15406 GCA_000404065.3 Pinus taeda | reverse complement strand
TTGGGGAGGTACTTTACCTTTCCCTTTTCGATTGGCTTGATATTTTCCCTTTCCACGTGTTGTCAGCATTGCACTCTCTCCCAGTTCCATCACCAGTCTCTCTTCCTCTTGAACACACATGGTCATGAGTTCATTGATTGACCATTTGTCTTTATGTGTGTTGTATGAGATTTTGAAAGGTCCATATTGGTGCGGAAGGGTGTTCAAGATGTAGTGCACTAGGAAGGACTCCAATATATTGACCTTGAGTTTCTTCAATTGAGCCACAGTGTCCCTCATCTGCATGATGTGCTCGCGCACACCTTTCACACTATTGAGTCTTAGGGATGAGAACTTCATGATTAAGGTGCTTGCTAGTGCCTTGTCTGAAGTGATGAATTGATCATCAATGGCCTTCAACAAGTCCCAGACCTTTTCATGCTGATCAACGGAACCACGATTACCAGCTGAAATTTTAGTCTTGATGAACATCATGCTTAGACGATTGGATCACTCCCATCGTTCATAAAGCGTGATGTCTGCTATAGTGCTGGTATTAGTGAGTCTCAGTGGTTCATCTTTCCTAATAGCATAATCTATGTCCATCCACCCCAAATGAAGGAGAATCCTCTCCTTCCAAACCTTATAGTTATCTCCCTTATGTTCGGGAATGTCACAACGAATTTCAGAGAAATTTACAGGTTGTACTACTGCATAAAAATCACATGCTTATGTTAAAATTGAGGCTTAATAAAATTTCATGTTTTACCAGTGTAAATCATGCTCAAAATTGAATCTAATGACATAAAAATTGCCTGTGGGCTAAATTTTTAATTCAAGCAGATCCAATTAATCATTGTTTTGAACTTTATGATAAAACTATTAATTCATAACTCCTGTGGGTAGGTTATGAAATTTTATCCTAATTAATTACATAAATATAATAAAAATTCCTGTGGGATAAAATTTATTATATTTAGTGTAATTAATTACAATTTAATGTCTCAATAATCTTTATGTGATCTAACAAATCAAAATATATAATTTTAATTAATTAAAGATGTTGTGGCTATTCTCTAATTAATTAAAATTATATAGATCACTAGACATTATTCTTTACATAAATGGCATAAACAAAATTTAACCAGTAAAATTAATGTTTACTGAAAGGAGTAAGTCAAATTGACATTTTAAATAAACTCCATATAACGTAAATGACTGTCAAGCAATTGTTTAATTTATAAACAAAACCCGGAGATTGACTGAAGCAACATTGATCTACTTTGCACTTGCATAGCAAATGCAGTTCGAAGGCTAGCTAGCTTGACTTCAGACTCCATCCTTAAGTTTATAAATCAAACAAAATATATACATATATTTTTAATTACTTTCATCACAATCTTTTACTTTGCCAAAAAAGTATGCATTCTTTAAATTTTCCAAAAAATTCCTTTGGCAAAAACACTGAATTCTTCAGTGATAACAACATGTATATGAAATATACGAATAACCCACTTTCAACAAATGTATTATATTACATAACCAACTCCATATGTTATAACATATCTGTTATAAATCAAACCCATATAAAATAATTTATATGGTTCAACTAATAATTAAAAAATTATTTTTAAAAATTATCGCATGGCAAAATTCATTTACCATATTGGTACATTAACTGTATATACCTTTTATAATTTTTAAAACATATCTATACCCAATCATAACCCATATAAAAATGATACGTCTCACAGGATATTAAAATCACAAATAAGATTGGTTATTATTAGTCAATATAACTATCATATAGACTAACTGTAAAGTATGGCAAATGTTCATGGAAAGTTGTTCCAGAATGAGCTAACTGTAATTTGTACCAAGGTATTGGCTGGACAACACACAAAAATAGTCTGGATCAACACAGGCTGACTCAAAGCAAATCATCCCAGCATTGACAGGTTGTATATTTATAATATATGTCATTTAAGCGGTATTAGGCCGGATAAGATCATAATCATAATTTTCCACCTCGCTAACATATCTCTAAATTAAGTTACAGTTACAGTCTTTTATTAGAGACGTCTTGGATAAGTTTCCCTACAATTTGGCAGTGGCGACTCGCTAGATGACCCTGTGCGCCAAATTTGGTTGGGATCGTGGTCGCTAGCCAAGACATGGATCTTGATTTAAGTCAAGAAAGGCAATAAATTTTACAAAAGGAAATGAAAAAGATGGAGGCGGCCTGGAATGAGCTGCTTTCACGATCTAAAGCCCGAAGCATACCATAACAGGAAAAGAATCACGGATCTGTGAAAAGGAAACAAAAAAAAAAAAACAAATAGGACTTTAATATCTAAAGCACAAGACATTTTGTCACGGCTAGATCCAAAGACTGAGACCGACCCGGATAGAAAAATGCTCAGCACTTAACCCAGATAAAAAAATACTGGCATGAAAACAGATCTGATCAGATAATACGCATGTGCTGGAGATTTGGAGATATTATGAAAGATTTTCGAATTAAATGAAGAATTTCCAAAACATTGTGGATGGATTCCCAAAATCTCAAAGTTGTCGATCATACTTTGCTATTAAGCGGACTTATTCAGATAGAGTGCTAATAGGGCGGAAGGTTTCAATATGCAATTTCGGATTTCGGATACGGAGAAACAGTCATCCAATTCAGGGTTGGAAAACCTCCAAAATACATAGCAGAAATCTGACTAATTTTCGATGAACAGGTTTACCATCCAGAGAGGGTTTTCTGGTTTATGGATTGTACTCATTGTGGGCGTTGGAAAAATTAACCACAGACCCCGCAATCTTCAAACAAAGATTTCTCTATGATTGGAAACACGTCAGCGGAAACGTTAAAATAGCCATGGCCAGTGGAAAGACCGGGCAGTTTATGTTAAAAAAAAGGGCACTAACAGCGGTGAGAAAATTGTTGATCTTAATGAAAAGCGATCAAAATTGAAGACGCACGCAAAACATATTAATGCAACACATCAAGGCAGAGATACACATGGGCTCTGATACCACATGTAAGACATTTCTACAACGATTCTAAATTTTTTTAAAGAATCTCAAAATCAAAATATATAAGTCCAGGAATACCTCCAGCCATTGATGCTGTTGATGATGCTCCTGCTACACAGTCCACTTGCTTCTTCACTTCAACAACACTCCAGTTTTAATCCAAGCAAAATAAAAATCACAGAAAATCTGAAGGCACTTCGAAGCTATGCTCTCTCAGCTAGATGGTGTAAGCAAGTGAAGGGAATTGAGATGCTAGCTTGGGGACCAATCAGATGAATTTATAGCCAAGCTTCCATCAAGCTTCTAATGGCTATGTGTCAAGTGTTCCACAGATCAAGGCAGAGAACTTCAGATGGAGTAATGGACCACTTCAGAAGCTCCAACCAGAAAATTAATTAACTGCAGTTGATTTCCTTAATTTAAGGAAACTACTGTAGTTGGTTTCCTTAAATTAAGGAAGGACTGCAGTTTACTGCCATAACTGTAGGCAGCAGTTGGAAAACTTTAATGGAGCTTAACATAGTTAACTTGAGAAGTGTCACTCTTTTCAAGTGAGGAAGAGAATGTTGAAGAAAATTTGTCACTCCTTTGCCTTAATAGTTTAATGTAATTGTTGATACACATTATTGATCACAATTATTCTATCATATCATTCTATTATCTTGCAAATTAATACGATAGAACAATTGACCTGGTTAACATGTTTCAACTCGACTATAGGTTGATGTCACCACAATAAATCAACTGGAAATCAATCAACCTAGGGCATAGGCCACTACCATATTATGGGTGATTGTTACATTACTTCAGAGATACTAGTCGAAGGTTACGATGGGTATTTGTTGTCAGTATACCAACAAATTTCAGATTGACCAAAACAAAACTACCAATAGAGGCAAAGCCCTCTCCCTATGAAATAATAAACAAAGAATCTCCTTCCAGATATAAATAGATTGTATTGATTATCAGATTAGAAAAATAAAAACTACCAATAAAGGGTATAACACTCACCCTACAAAACAATAGACAGAGAATCTCCTTCCATATATATGCATGTTTTTTCTTAGAATTATTTTTTCTGCTCTTACTGACTGAAAGAAAGCGAAGGAGGTGGGCAGTTCCTATTTCCATCTCTATAGCATTATAAATGTTATCTGGCATGCGAGGGGAATAGTCATGGAGTGCCCTCTTCACGCTCACCCTCTCTCTCCACGTGTTGTCACTCAGAGGGCGATGGCTATTCCCCTCACATGTCAGATAGCATTTATAATGCTATAGAGGTGGAAATAAGAATTGCCAAAAAAATATAGGTGTTAACATACCTAGTTTTTAACTGTTGTGTGGTTGGACAAGGAGACTGACATAATTCCTTTAGCGACGAGGTGCAAGAATGCCTTTGATGCCAACCAATCCTGCAAAAACCAACCGAAAATAAATATATGCAAAAATAATTCTGGAAAAAAAAACCTTACGAAAGTTTAATAAAAATCAACAACAAACATTTCCTCCACTTGCAAAACTTTCCTCCACAACGACGAACAAGCCAATGAGTGAACGAGTCAACACAAACAAACTCAGCAGCGGAGTCGACACAAACTAACTCAATGGATGAGAAAAATATTTCAATGTTATGAAGGCCCACATATATATAAAACATTTTTCAGCCAAAACAATTATTCAATCAAAAAACATTTTCAGCCAAAAAGTTGTTTGGTCGAAAAAACTTTTCGGTCGAAAAATTTAGTTGATAGATTTTTGGGCCCTCCGGCCAAAAATCCATCACATATTGTCATTAATTTAAATACCACGTTTTCGAGTGTATGTTAAATTCAAATTTTCGGTCGAAAAAAAATAGTTTGGCCAAAAAAAACTTTTTATTTTGGCAAAACAAAAGTGGAGTTACGATTTTTTTGTAAGAAATTATTACAAAAGTGTAACCCAACTTCACAAATTAATCTCATGTAAAATTTTCATACATGATACAACTTGGGAGAATCACTATAATGATAGAAGTATAAACTACAAATCTATCAATATTTGGGTTGAGAGTTTGCCATCCATTAAAAAAGATTTGATCTTGATACTGTAATTTGGTTTGAAAATCTTGTGTTAAGGTCCATAAGGGTTGAGTTTATTACCCTCTTCCTTATATATATGTTAAGGTCCAGGAGCACACATTTGTTGTCCCATGTTTTTTCTCTAGTGTCTAGACTAAGATATTGTCTATTTTAGCAATAAGCACAGTATTTGGAAATTTACTGAAGTGTAAGGAAAACTACACATTATCTAAAATTTTAATGTATATTCATTTTATCTGAATATTTAGATGGATGATGGGAATTATTTAGATGGATGGTGGGGATGACATATATCATTTATTATAATCCCTAATCTTGAGGCACTTGATTAAATTGAAACTTTTGACTTATAATTTCATTATCAATAATTTATCATACACTAATTAACCTCATACTTAAATTGAATGTAGCTCAATCATAATGAAATTTAAATTTTCACCAGGATAATATGTACTTCGTATCAAGTGGAATACTGGTAAATTATTAGGAAACTCTCACTTTGTGGTAATATTATTAAGCAATCCGGTGAGCTTGGTCGGTGAGAATATGGCACTGTTACAGTTCTCATCCAAGTTCAATACTCGAAAAAGCGGTGAATATGCTTCTCTAAGGATGTATCCCTTTTAAAGGGGACAGTTGAGCTTAAGGAAAGCTTTTGATGTCCTGCTTAAGCTTATAAGTCAAGTCAAACTTGAATTTATGCTATGAAACACTTTCAAAAAAGTATTTGGGTGCTTTTTCAGGGTCATTTCCCTTTCGCAAACAGACTGGTTTTGTTCAATTGATCTTGAGCTTACATTTCTAAGTCAAGTCAAATTTGACTTCGTAACTCTAAATCAAGTTTGATTTCATGATTTTTAAGAACAATTCTCTACCTTTTAATATATAATTCAGCTTTGACTTCCTTTGTCTTAGATTGATCATGCCAATATTTCATCAATGTCTTGATATCAAACAAAGCATCAATTGGGCATTCTTAAATTAGATTAGCACCAAAAGATTCTCGGGAATGGTTTTAGTAAGGTTGCTTGTGATGTCCCTCATACTAAAAATGGCTCCTTCAGCTTGCTTTAGTTTTATATCTCAGTCCCTAAAGAGGATTTTTTTTTTTTGTGAATCCTCAATCCTAGGAGAATTCCCTATTCTTCCATCTACATTTTACTTCCATGTAATATAATCAGATATTTTATATTCAATTTAGTCAAAGAATGTCATGAGATTGAACAAATGATTCATCAATGAATCACTTTTTTGACATAGATCATTGATTGTTGCTAATTTCTGGAAAGAAACTACCTGTTGCTGAGAAAGGAGAGCATTGAGTTCTCCTGCTTCTTTTTTTAAATCTTCAAGTTTAGGATTATCTTTCAATTTATCAATCCTAATATGGTGTTATTATAACTGATCATTTTTTCTTTTGATCTTAACTTCATGCTGAAGTTTCATCTCATCAAATATTTTATGTAATTAGGTTACCTATTTCTGCCACCCTTCATCAATACTTTGTTTGTCATTTAGTAATGCCTAGTCAACCTGTAGGATCCTATCATCCTTTTCTTTAATCAGTTATTGTACTCCTGAGGCTTTATCAATAGCGATTGTAGCTTATGTTCCAACAAACTGTGATAGCCTAGTTAGATTGTCAGAAGGGTTTGTTTGTGGATCTTTTCACACAACATCCAGTGGTATATCTCCAGGAACCAATGCATGGGTTTGCTCAACTCTCTTTCTCTTCCTCTGTCTTCTCATTACAACCCTGTGTTTCAAACTGTAAAATACATCAAGAAAAGGTATTTCTTCAATTATAAGAAAAAATTTAGAAGTAGGGTGAACTGGGATGACTTCCAGATCATTAGTCTTGAGAGCTTTATCAGAAGACCCAATAGTGAGTGGGATCTTCTTAGTGATTTCAGGAGTATTAAGTGTTTCTTTTGGAGTTGAAATATCCGCCTCTTGTGATCCTGTATTAATCATTTGGTCAAATTGTTTCCATACTTTATTCAAATCACTAGCAGACTATGATTCATTAGTGTGCTGCGTTGATGTTTTGTTTTCCTTGTTTTCATGATTCGTATCAATATCCTTTGAAAATTGGTCTAAAATTTGCTCTGGCTGTAGGCCTAGTTGAGAAATCCTTAATACATCAAGAGGGAGGTTCTCCAACCTTTTACTCTTGTATTCCTTAAACTTATTTAATTCCTCTGGGTTCAAACAAACCTCGACTAAATTTTCCACCTATTCATAGTCTCAGGTTGTTTCAAATAAGTCATCAAAAACATCATGTTCATGTTGGAATTGTCTGACTTTGACCTGAGTAGTGAAATTTTGAGCCATTGCTTGGGTCATGTTGACGAGGTGGGATAGTGGGAAAGTTTAAGCATAGTATGTGCTCAATCTGAAGCGATGTGTGTCTAAAATTTTCCAAAGTATATGCTCCGCAACAAACACGGAATGATGGCCAGATGGACTTATTGGCTTCCTTGAGAGATTTACTAGGCAATTGCCTATATTTTGATAGGAAACCTCTTAGGCTAAAAGCTTTTCAAGTACATAAAGTGGGAGAAGATGTGGAGCATCTAGGCTACCAAATATCATAACACAAGTGAAAGATTCCTCTCCTATTAAACACACATGGGCAACAAGAATAATCTGAAGGATAAAACATGAGATTACATTTTTATTAACAAATGATTTACATTTATAGTAAAACCCAACAGTCACAACATTTATAGGGGATGTGAAACCCAACGGTCACAACATGTACTATAAATGTAAATCATTTGTTAATAAAAATGTAATCTCATGTTTTATCCTTCAGATTATTTTTTTTGCTCATGTGTGTTTAACATGGTATCAGAGCAGGTGATTGCTGGTCCTACTCAAATTTGAGCCACTTGTTTTGTGGTCTCTATACACATGTCAGTTTTGCCTTTCTCCTAGTCAGAGTTGATCAGAATTGCCACCTTAGTGAGCGGTTTATTCCTCATTCTGTGCCATATTCTTTCCTACGCTCTGTACGCTCTCTGCCATAACCGTTGTCTACCATTAGCTACCACCTCTGTCTATCAGGTCTGATACTTACATGCACCAAGCAGTTTCATCAAATTATCTCTCTACCATTCTGAATCTGCTCAGTCTTAATAATCTGCTCTCTGCGTGATAATGGGTAACGCTTGGGTGACCTTAACACCTCTTTCATCAGTCCACTGAGCACATTCTACCATTCTTTCAGGTGTCCAATGGGCAGATACAATGGTTATCTCATATGGAACTTGAAATTATTCAAGAACCTCTGCGGTGGTCAGTCTGTCCACTGCCCCTCCACAGTCGCTGCCCATTAAACGCTGTCCACTGCCCCTCCACAATAGCTGCCCATTAAACGCTACCACTGTTTGGATGCTACAAATATCTGACATTATTCTCCACCTTCTATTGTAAATCCTCTCTTCCTTGACAGGGTCTTTGATTCCATGGATATGCACTGATTTCTTTACTCATTCTCTCTCTACGGATTTTTGTCATTATCTGCATATCTGGTGCCAATCGCATTTTAAAATTCCATCTGCGTCCAATTCAAAGACTACTGCAAGGCTTGGAACTCCACAACGGGCCACCAGAATTCAACTCAACTGAAATTCACCCAGCTGACTGTTGTCAACAACCATTGCTCTGGGAATGAGAGTATTTCTGGGAACGACTACAAAGTATTTCAATATACAATGGGAGGCTATCCAAGGTATCAAATTTCAAGTTTTTTTCATCGAAGGTCGTTTTTGGTCATGAATAATATAGTTGTAATGCGTTGAAACAGTAAGTTACAAGTTGACTGCATTGTATTGGTCATGCATTTAATGTGAAGGAATCTGCTTGAATATGAAGCTCCAACATGTACCTGCATGTTAGTTTTGACATTATTCAGATCAAACAAACCTCTCAATTTTTTTCCTAGCTTGTGTAAGGACTTTAGTATAAAGAAAACTTCACAAAAAGGAATGAACTTGGAAAGCTAGTGGTTGCTACTTATTTCAAAATAATAAAGGACAACTAGGATCCTTCTACATTTAGCACTGCAAGGAAAAAGAAGGAAGGGAACGTGGATGAATTGAGTAAGCGGATAAGGCCTTCGTACAAGAGTAATCAGATAAGGGCTTCGAACAATTAAGCGCCATTTAAGTTTATAGCCACTACCCGTTTTCTATACACACGATCGTTGTTATTGGGTGTTGTTTGTTACTGTTAATGTATGAAAATTCAATAAAGAAAACTACATACTTGTCACTTACAAAAGACGGTAAGTCTGTTATGTGATAGACAGAATTTAAGCCAACCCAGGAGCGACCTCATTTGGGTGGTCACGACGCCTGAAGCTTCAAGACTTGAACTTAAAATGCAGTTAAGGATCGATGGGTAGAAAATTTAGGTATTTATGCATTATTTTTCTTTGAAATCAAGACTTCTATCTTCTGAGACCTTTGGTGAAATATGGCCTAGGAAATTACATTCCTGTTGTTCGTATACACATTGCAACTGCGGGTTTTGGAGAGACATCTACATATTTAACGGAATTATATCAGAGAGATTCAAAGGGAACAACTCAAAGGCTTGGTTTGTATGTTTATGGAACGCTAGTTGATCCAGATTATGACTTTGATATCTATGATTACCAGCAACATCCAGGGATTTGCCTTGTTGCCAGAAGGCTGTTTGTGGTCTGTTAGTAAAATTTATTGATTAGACGTTATTTCATAGAAATCAGCAAACATTGGTTTTACTTGGCCCAAGTGTGTCAGAATCTCTAGCATTTGGACAAGAACCAATGTATATTGGGGTTTGTTTTACATGTTTGAAGTTTAATACATGAATGATATAAAAGTAATAATCTGATAATGGCATAGATAAAGACCAACTATCATAGCAATATTAAGATATATGTTACATGAGTGCATTTGATAGTGCGATAAAAGCCCCAAGGGTTAGCACAATCGGTCAAGTCGGGGCCTCGCCAATGGGAGGTCACAGGGTCGAAACCTGAAAGCTCTTGGGGTTAGGTCTGGTGTGACCGAGGGGTGGACCCCCTTCGGGTGGGGTCCACCCAGATTTCTCGAACCTGGACATAGCGGACTCACTGACCAGGGCCCGCGAACCAGTAGGAAAAAAAAAAAAAAGATAGTGCGATAAGGATAAAATATTTTCTGTGTTTTAACTATAAGTGCTCAACAATTTTCTTAGTAAAAAAAAAAAAGAATTGCAAGGGTGCATCAATTCTGCAATGCAGATAAGAGACTCAACCAGGGTAATGTGAAGAATATTGATTTTACACACCAGGATATCATCAATGATGTGATCAAGCCGACCACTGACGAAATCCTCAATTTCTCAAGTCTTACATGAAAGTAAACAAGTTTTAGAATCGTAAGAGATCGATTTCAAACATCCATCATTGCAGTGCATTTTTTCTCTTGATATTGCACCACTCTTACATTTGGTGTTTGTGCCAGTCTTTCTGTGACATTCAAATACATCTTAATTTTAAGAAATTTAGCAATTTTTTATTTGGTTTTGAGAGCACATTTGGATTCAAGAATTTAAACCTTTGGAAAATGGTTGGATTTGATGATGCATTAGAGTTACTAAATACACTAATACATTCCACTATTGGTGGGATCGTAAATGTCAGCAAAGACACTCTCTCTGACATTCAGACCTGCCTTCATAATGCATAGGAAAAGATCGATTTTTTGCAGCTTGAATCACACCTGCAGCAAAAAGAGCTACATCAAAATAGACATCATTCTGAACATGTTTTTGTTCAAAAAATTGAGACTGCAACCCATCAGAAGCAAATCAATAATGTTATAGTTTATTCAGATTTAGTGCCCGACAAAGCAGCAAGGTTACATGCAGATGTAGAATTTCAGCTTGCACTTCCCAAGCCCATCATCAGACCTTGGGAATAGCTTGTCCACAACAAGCACAGAACTGGTCTTGGATATGACAAGGACTTGTCCTTTCATATTCCAGACTACTCAAAGCCCATTTAGTTTCAGAGTGCTGGATTCATTGATGACAACTCAGATTCCACTGTTCCAGATTTTGCCCCTCTTCCACATGAACAACAACAACAACAAATTGTGAAATGCCAACACTATGACCGAGTTGGTCATTTGAAAGATCACTGTTTTGATCTTCATCCATGTAAGCATTGTCATTAAACTACCCATTCTTCACACAGATGCTTCAGAAACAAACGTCCTGCAAGAACAAAGATTCATCTTAGATGGATCGCTTCTTGGCAATGGGCATCATCACCAAACCATATTCCTATAGTTGTAAGATAATTGCAAGCTTCTCTATAAAATCTAAGGGGTTTTTCATCAAAAATATCTTGGTATAAAGGCAACATTACTCCATGAAATATTTTGTAAAAATGGGGTTGGAAATTGGACTCCCAGAGGATATTATGATAGATGTGGATAGGGGTAGGTCCTCTAGGGTCCATTTCTATCCCATGGATAGAAAATCAGAGGTAAAAAAAACAACATCCATGATGTATGCACTCATATAGAAAGGGGGAACAATCCTAGTGGAAATATTGTGCTTGCTTCTATAGGCTAGTATCTAGGAAGCTAAATTATTTGATAAGATAGTGACCCAATCCATAATATAGGCATCAGAGGCAACAACAATCAGGGGGACCCATTCAACAATAAATATATGTGTATTGGGATATCTAAATAGTCTACCCAACATAGAAATGACTTGGCAATGAGGACTAAAAAGGGAAGCTATAGGATACATACCCTTGTCTTAATGCTTTTTGTTATCTTAGATCATGCCTACACTGCCTTATTGGCTTTGATTGAACTATGTTTTCTGATGTGAACTTCTGAAGAAACTGTGCATTATATATCTTTTGCGGCTTTGGCAGATGGTACATCTTTCTCAAGTAATCAACTTTGAATGACCCAATTAGAATTCATTTCCTCAAGGTTAGGAAGGTCCTATTTGCAATTTCCACCTTGTCGATAACCCATTTGACCAAATCAGTGTAAGGTAGAAGCTTGGGTCGATCCTCAATTCGATGGAGGTGAGAATTAGTAACATCTACCCAAGTAGATTCAGATGTTCATGTCGCGTCATCCACCATGACTTGTCTTGTTACCACTCTACGTTCTTCCTCTTCAAACAGTCTGTACATGGATTCCTAGGAATAAATTCCTGAATCTGTGGTACATGTGGTATCAGATAATAATGGGGGCATCTCGGTTACTTCTAGAGTAGGAAGAGCTGGCTGTGGTGGAACCACAAGTTTCTTATTCTTCTTAGTAGCTCTTGACATTTCACCCGAGTTCTTCTTATCGGGACTAGCCTGTGGAAGAGAGAACACAGAGAATGAGGAGAAAACACTTAGAGCTTGAAAGTTATGGCAAGAATGACCAAATAGTATCACGATTGACGATTAATGCAAAACCTTGAAGCATTAATTTATAACGATCAAATCATTTACATTATCGAGAATCATAAATACCATTATAATTGATCAAAAATGGAAAATGTGTGTTTAGATGGTCTTCTATACAGGTCAATGCTTCATTGGATTTTTTCGCATCGCAGGTTTCTTTGTGATGCATATATTTCAATCTACAAGATTAACCCTTTTCCGATATGTAATTGAATAATCATTAAAGTATGCAACGAGAGGCTTATGGCAATGTTTATCGCATCAGAGGTTCTTAAGGCAAGACTCGATTTGAGTTTCTCAACATGATATTAGTATCACGATGAGGAAAATGCGAGGGAGTCATTGTGATATCATAGAAGAGATTTATCAGAAGGTTGGGGTTGTTTTAAAGAGGAACAATGATATTACTCTTGCAATATTAGTATTGTAATGATGACGTGGCTTGTTGGCGTAATTGGGTCTGACATTTGCATGCGCGAAGGGTCTTCTTTATTAAAGTTATAAAAGACTTTCCATTAATTCATTAAGTCTGGGCAAGTCACATCGCTCTTTTGCTTGGTAGGATGTTTTGACCTATTGCAATTAGCGATATGTGATATACGAAAGGTCTATACAACTTTTTACTGAAGTCATTTTAATGCCACTAGACTTAAGATTAGGTTCAGATGACATAGTTTTTGGTTTTTTAGGAATATTTTGTCTTAATTAAATTTCTAAAAGACTAAATTTAAAAATTAAAAAGTGTCCCCATTATTGGCTAAGTTAGCTTATCTAATCATAATTGGGGTTGTTGAGTGAGACAACAATTAGCGATTCATTGGAAGAACTAGTTATCTCTAAGAAAATATATATTATGAAATTTAAACTTAATCGGGATAAAAAATAATTAGGAAAGAAAAACTATTTTGAAATATTAGGTAAATAAGATTACTCTGAATAAAAAAACTTATTGCATTGTAACTCACTTGCAACCTTTTATAGATGAAAATCTTCACAATTTGAATTAGTCATTAATCAATTATAAAGATAAAGTAGGTGGCTATTAAATCTTAGCTTTTTAGATGAACTTGCTTTGTCACAGGTAGAGCCACTTCTACCAGCAGGTGTCCATAGCCTCAACAGTGTTTCCTTTTAACCAATAATGAACTAGTATCCCATCAACTTATAGTTGTAATCTTTAGAGGTAATGTATTAAATGATTTCTTTTTCTTTGAAGATAGTTAAAAGCCATTGTCCTGGTTTGGTGGCCAGATGATGACAATGCCATTCACAAGTTGTAATAAAGCTGAATAAGCTAGCTCATGATGGGACTCGTCCTATGGTTATATAACCATAAGCCATTATCCTGGTTTGGTAACCAGTAATGACAATGTAAACCTATTATTTTCACATGATCATGGTAAGTAGGCTTGTGATGAGACCTCTTATCTTCTAAATTTTTTATATTTTTGAATTACACTCTAAAAATATATGATTAATGGATGGTGTTGAGGAATTTGATCCCCTAGGGCTTTTGGATGGAAACCTTAGCAGACTGAAAGTTGTCTAACAGAGAAACACATGCTCACACAGCCATTATGCTATCAAAAGCTAATTCTAAAGTAAGAAGGACGTACCTCAGGTCCTACGTCCGAGTAGTTCCTCAAGGGTCCAAACCCTTCTTCACGTCCCTTTCGCTCCTTTTTCCTGCAAAACAAACAAATCCAAAGAATGCAACAGTATATGGACAAAGATTTATACAGAAATCATCTTTATGTTATAAAAGAAGTTAGTTATGAACTTTAAACAACCATTCATACATGAAATTCAAACATGAACATCATAAACATAAAGAAGAAGCATATCGGGAACCAAGACGTGTTTCTTTATTAAAGACAAATAGAATGTACAAAAGGAGTAATATCACCTGAACAACCTTCTGCAGGCTCCAAGCAGAGCTTCCTTCCGGATCCGTCCCGCCTCAAGCCTCTAGCATATCTCCTTCCAAGACTCACTCCATGATGCCATAACTAGTGGATGAACATGAAATCACAAGGAAACAAGGGTTTCCTATACAAAAGGGGGAAGTGAAGAAGCCACAAGGGTCTTCAGACCTGGTCAGGGGAAAATCTCAGTATAATAACCTTTCTCTCTCTTCTCTCCTCTTTTAGGCCTTCCCTTTGATGTCTTTTTATACCAATCCCAAAGTAGTTTTTTAGTTAGGAATTGGTTGGGAACAGTTGGGCCACGGGCACTAACAGGTGATCAGCAAGTAAAACTCGCGATCTCCGCCTGAAAATAAGGAGTTTTATATTTTTTTAAGTGTTTTAATACATATACGCGAGTTGGGTATATATGGACCCGCGTATACACACATTTAACTCAGGGAAATGTCGCGTACAGGGAATAAAACACTGTTTTTTAAATTTGGGACCAGGTCTGGAAGGAGGGGTTGCCCTAGGCCATGAGTGCAGCATCACAAACCATAATAGTGAGATTTGGAGCCATAACAGATTTCCCCTAATGTATGAGGTCAGAAGGGGAACATGATGGCCGAAATATATTAAGCAAGTACATGGAAAGGAAATCTGCCAAAAGTCGAGGAGTACTTCACCAGAATTCAGCCTGCAAAGCCACAAAAGGAGATAAGAAAGAAACACCGTCTGAGGCAGGCATACCCATGCTCATAGAAAAAAAAGCATGTCCGCATATCAAGTACAAGAGGGTCCACTAAGTATACAAGTATAAATGACTGGAAAACACATAATGGATCATCTGATCATGATCGAACAAGTACATGTCTGAATATCACATATAAAACTATCAATGATGCTGAGAAATACAACAGATCACTGATATCAAAGACTGA
>APFE030049800.1:0-16095 GCA_000404065.3 Pinus taeda | reverse complement strand
ATACATGCAGCTGGGTATTTTTTGAACCCAAGGTATCACTATAAAAATCGGCTAGAAGATCAGCATGATGGGGAGGTCAGATCTGGATTGATTGATTGCTTGGAGCGCATGGTCCCTAGTCATGTAGACCAGTTGGAAATACATAGACAGCTTACTATTTTCAATATGGAAAGTGGTACTTTTGGCAAAAACTTGGCAAAGATGGCAAGAGATGTGGACCAACCAGGTAAGCAATTCTAATTTCCATTTTCTTTTTCTTTTCAAGTTAAAATTGTTTACGTTCTTAAATCTTTACAATTCAAATTATAAACTAAGTTACTAATTAATGTCTTTTTCTTTGCAGCACATTGGTGGGAGTCATTTGGTGGCCAGTGTCCTCAATTGCAAAGGTTTGCAATTAGAGTCCTCAGTCAAACTTGCAGTGCTTCAGGTTGTGAGCGCAATTGGTTTGTTTTTGAGCGCATACACACGAAGAAGAGAAACCGTTTGGAACAAAAACGGTTAAATGATCTTGTTTTTGTGCAATACAACCTTCGACTGAGGAGGAACCAAATGATGAGCAAATCACCTGATCTAGATCCCATTGTGTTGGACGATATTGATCCAACATCAGAATGGGTGGAGGAGACTGAAGATCCTTTGTTTGAGGCTGATTTTGATATTGAAATGGCTTTAGCGGGGGATGAAGCAGATTATGTGGCGGCATCAGAACCAGGATCAGTAGCGGCATCAAGGAAAGGCAAAGAACCAATGGAAGGCACTAGTCGTGCAGGTCGACAAACTCGTGCTTCCATTAGGTCCACTTCTATTGTCATTGGTGGCATTGGTACTGAGGTTGCAGATCAGGCTGAGGCATTCTCAGACTCTGAACCAGATGATGTCTATGTAGCTCTTGATGGTGATCCTGTGTCTAGTAGTGGTGATGAACTTGATGATTGATCATGTGTACACTGTAGACTTGTAGTAGGCCAATGGCCTCATAGCTTGCAACATTGTTTTTGGACTTTATAGGCCATTTAGAGCCTCATTTCTTATGTATTTTGCTATTTTGTCGATGATATGTATTGTACTCGGTGCCATTTTGATATATTCACTTTTACATGGTATATAAATGAGCAAACTTTGCATATTTTGTCTCTAATGGCTTGGAATCATGGTTTTACATCTTAAAAATAGTTTTATTTCATTAAAAATTAATTATTTAATGTATTTTTTTAAAACCGGTTCGTTTAGACCAAACCAGTCCCGGTTAGACCGGTTCCGGTCGGTAAACCGGTTCATTAGGTGGACCGGTCCGGTCACCGGTTCCGGTTTTAAAAACATTGGATACAAAGCTTGCTATAGTGACTCTCAATGGATTTCCCTCCTCATGGGAGCCATTTATTAAGGGAATTTGTGCACGAGAAAAACTACCCAAGTATGATAAGCTATGGACTGATTATGTCCAAGAGGAGACCAAATAGTTGTCCAAGAATAACTTGTAGAATCCGCAAGATGAAGAAACTCAAGCTCTTGCAACCCACACAAGGAAGGGAAAAGGAAGAAGGAACTATGGAAGTTTGATAAGAAGAATATAATAGAAGACCCGTTGATGTTCAAGATCGGAAGAAGGATATGTCAAAGGTCAAGTGCTTTATTTGTCACGATTTTGGAGACTATGCCTCCTAGTGTCCTGAGAAGAAAAGGAAGGGAAGCAATGTGCATCAACAGCCAATGTTGATGATGATTATGATGAGCATCCTCCTCAAAAGAAGTCAAAGGAAATTTTCTTCTAGAAACTATTACCGATAGTAGTGATGTTTGGTTTGTGGGACAAGGCATGTGACAAGTTTCTGAGACTCTCTTATAGATTTGTCAGAGAGAAAGTTGACAATTCCCTACAATCCTCAAATCAAGAGAGAAGTACATTGTATTTTTTCTCCCTTGATTGTTATTATTACTTTTATTTTTTAGTCAACCTCTTGTCCTTGTATTTTGCTTGGTTATGATTTCTTCCTTTATTTTCCATGGCCTCCTAGATTGGGAAAGGAAGAATGGTTCCATGGTAGCATACAAGTGAGTTTTGTGGCCAGGGGGTTTTCCCAAAAAGAGCGAGTGGACTATGAGGAGATTTTTGCTACAGTTGCCAGATGGTCAAGTTCTTGTATGGCCTAAGGGCTCGAGCATAGACTCAGCCGGAAGTGATTGATGTTTGAGAGGGAGGATTGTACAGATTATTGGAACATCTAGGACTATGCCAGATGACCAAAAGAGCTTCCAGCTTTGATGAAGCTGACAGTCAAGCAGAATGGAAGGAGTAACCTTCCAGGAGGATGTTATGGGTTGATCTTAAAATTGGCAACTAGGGCCAAACTCCATGTGGGTTATCTTATTTATGGCAGCTGATATTTTTCTTGGATCCCTCTCATTGAGAAGTGTAGGATTGATCTAAATATTATCTGATTCCGATAAGTATTCATGGAGTTATGAATTTATTTGTGTTATAAGACAATTCGTCAAGGTTGGCCAGCAACCAAATAAACCCCACATGTGCTCAACGTTTTAGTATAAAAGGAGATGACTTGAGAATCATTTCTCACACACACTTCTATCTTGATTTCTCTCTCCACTTGTCTTGGGTTTTAGTGGAAGAGAAATCTAGGAGTGGAAGCCCTAGATGTTGGAGGAAAAGAGGCAACCCTAGACACAGATGGAAGGCAACCCTAGACGCAGACTAAAGAGTGCCCTAATGCAGACCTAAAGGCTGCACTAAACGTTGGTCTAATCCAGCTCTAAACGCTGATCTAATTCAGCCCTAATGCAGTCAAGTTTATGGGCCGCAGTGAGGGTTTGTTGTAGGTGATAGCGTGGTAAGTAAGGGTTGTTCCAAGTGCATAATGTTGGGTAGATTAGGCCGAGGAACAATTGTGTGGGCAGCAGAGTTATAACCACAATATAAGGAGTCAAAGGAACAGCGTGGAGGCTGCCCTAGACAACATAAAGGGGTTGAAGGGACAGCGTGACCTTAGCCGCAATTTGAAGGACCAGAAGGACAGCGTGAAGGAGCTTAAGGGACAGCATGGCCTTAACCGCAGTTAAACAAGGCCTAAAGAAATAGCGTAGGTATGGAGGGTTATTCCCTTGCTTAACCGCAATCTTTAGAAGGTTGCCTTGCTGATTTGTATGGAAGATGAGGGCTGTAGGGTAATGCCCTATCCAGTGATGCAGTGTAGTAGTGCAGCGTGGTGAAACAACACATGGCAGCAAGGGTACATGGTGTTGCTCAGCAAGCAAGGTGACTAGTACAGCAGCAAGGTTACATGGTGCTGCAAACTAGTGCAGCAAAGTAAATAGACAGTTGGGCTACATGGTTCTGCCAAGATGCATAGACAAGCAGGCTGCATAGTGCTGCAAAGTCACATAGGACAGCAGCAAGGTATAGCAACTATGTTGGGACAGCAACTATGATGGGACAGCCCTATGACATAGGACAGCAGACATTGTACAACAACTGTGATATGACATGGTAGCAAAGTGGGACGGCAGTTATAACATGATAGCAGCATGCATGGTGCAGCATGGCAAGTGTGGACAGCATGGGCATGGTGCTGCAAGCACATGAGACATGCAGTATGACAACATGATTCAACCATGGCACATGGGACTGCAGTGCAGCATTAGGTGCAGCAATCATGAAGTCCAACATTGTGATGATGGGTGCAGCATGGTGCAGCATGATGACGAGATGCAGCACGATGATAGGTGAAGGAGTCACCTTGGAGAATCAATTGAAGCAGCATGTCTTCAACTGATCTCATTTTTTTAGAGATGATCTATGTTCTTATCTAGATAAGTCAAAGTGTTGACTTTTGTTGTAAATGTACTCTCTCTCTCCCTCTCTCTCTCTCTTTGTTGAACTATTGAAGAACATATACGAAGAATTGATCAAGGGTTTCCCCACTTGTCCCTGGCTAGCGCCACATCTTGTGTCCTCTTGTCTTGGCTTGTCTTCTGCGATTTATGTTTATGTTCTATTTGCATTTTACTATCATGCTAAATGTGATTGCTAATCTGGAATTTGTTATGAACTTAAAATCATTACAAATTAAATAAAATATTAAAATATTTAAATTATTATTTAAATAAATAAATTATTAATTATAATCAGTTAATTAGCAAATAATTAGTTAAATAAAGAGACATTAGTCCCAAGGGACATGTCTCTCTGATTAGGTGTGGCCAGACAACTCCTATTTAAGGAGCACTGTCACAGCCTTGTATTCATCATTCAATTTTTATCAAATATATATATATTAATTAATATATATATATCATATTATATTATATATATATTACATTCAAAATCTTATCTAAATCTTATTATCAGTTACAACAAATTAAATATTGCTAACAGTGGTATCAGAGCCAGCGTTAGATTGGTGACACCCACAAGTTCTGCTGGCCATCAGGCCCCACGGGTTTTTCCATAAACAGCAATGCGTGTGGTTGTGCGTGTTCTGCCTGGAGTGTGTGGTCACGGCTTTGCAGCTAAACAGTAGCGATCGCAGGTTTGCAGGACATAGCTACGCCAAACCGTAGCACAACCCCACGACTATACTACGCAATGGTTGTCACGTCGGTAGAAGTCTGCGTCATTTTTTTCCTCTGCGGTGACCTGCAGCTCCATTGTGGTGGTCTCTGCAATGATATCCGCACTAAGGGTCGACCGTCAAACAGTGACGTGACCATTTGGCACGTGACCGTTCAGTAACGTGACTTTTTGGCGAGGAGAGGGACGTCACTATCCATAGAGTAATTGAATAAGTTATAAAATAAGCCGACATATATAACATATACATATATTTAATTAAATTATATAGAATTAAAACTATTAATTAAAAAATTACATATATGTACGTTAACATTAATTAATTAATTAAAATATTATATATATAGATATTAATTATTAATATTTTAAAAAAAAAATAGGGTCTTCAAAAAAAAAATCGGAACAAAATGACAAACGACAACAATGATATTATGAAGAAGATCCAAGAGGACATCAGTAAGTTATGCAAACGCATGGATAACATCGGAAAGTCAATTAGTAAGCAAGACTAGATGGCCAACGAGATCTCCTTCTTAAAAAGCTTGATGAACCAGCACCCCGAAGAGATCGATCGACCTTCAGCTACACAAAGCCCCAAGACTCCAGAAGGGTAGACTTCCCTAGAGCAGGGCTTCATGAGGCGTGAGAAGCAACAAATACCCCAAATTCACTTCGAAGGGAGCCAATATTATACGCATTCTCCCGGAAATAACCATCTTAAAATCAAAAAATGAACTACCGAAGTATGATGGAAAGAACTTTAAAGGCGTCGTCGTATGGGTAAATAAAATGGATGCAATTTTTTTAGCAAACCCTCCGGGTTTCATAACAACAACCCCCTTATTATATTGATGTACCCATGTAGTGCCCATATTGTCACTATTGTGCCCCATAGAAGCCCACCATTGTTATTATTGTGCCCTTACATTATTATTGTTATGTCGGCTCTGATTACATTATGACCCCTTAGACTCCTATATATAGGAAAGGAGGTATTTTCATTTGTATCATCGAAGAATTGTTCATTTATGTAATGTAAAGGAGGTTGCCCCCTCGAAGAGGATGAATTCTAAGGCGTTGATCTATCTTTTCTATCTTTTCTTGAGCTGCGCTCGGTGAACGAGAAAAAGTCGTCACCGCATCCAATTACTTAGAAGCAGAAGCGTACGATTGGTTTTTGTGGTGGTCATCTAAATGCACGGGTTGCTCATTCAACTGGAAAAACCTTAAAAGCACTCTGTTAAAAAGGTTTCATGACAAAGAGGAGGATCATGTCTATGAGAGATTTGTTCACCTAAAGCAAAAAGGATCAGTGAGTGAATACACTCATGATTGGGAAATGTTAGCAGTAAGGCAGAGAGGGTTTTCAGATGAGGAGCTACTAAAAATTGTACCGTTGTGGCTTTAAAGATTATATCCGCGAAGAATTAAAATTGCATAAACCTAAAACTATTGAGGAGGCCAGACATGCAGCCATAATTATCGAGAGAAAATATAAACTTCACAAACCACAATATGTCACTAATGACAGGACTAACAGCCAATTCAAAGGAAAGGCAAGTAAAACCGCATCAGAGAATACTAGTAAGTACGTTCCACCACCCTTACGAAGTGAAGGAAAACAATAATTTAATGTTGAAAGAAAAAAAGATGGAAAATGCTGGAAGTGCGAAGACAAGTATCATCCAGGACACAAATGCGCAACACAAAAATTGTACAACTGTGAAGCTAAGCAAGAAGAGGAATCCTCAGAAGATAGCTCCGACGAAGAGGAAAATGAAGAAAATGCAAATCCTACTCCAGAATCAGAGGACGAGATGCCATGAATTTCCAAAGTGTTAATTTATGGTATGTTCTATGCTTAGAGCAATTTACTTATTTTTCTTATTATTATCCACAAATTAGCAATCACATGTACATTAAGTAAAGTGCATATAGAATATTAAACGATCGATAGAAAACAAGCCAAGACAAGAGACACAAGATGTGGCAGCTAGCCAGGGACAAACCCCAATATGGGGAAACCCTTTGATCAAATTTTCTTTTATCTTCAATAATTCAACAGAGAAAAATAGTAAAAAAATCTAATTTACATTAGCCGCAGCAAACCCTAGATCAACCCTAAACTAGGGCAGTCGATATCTGTCAAACCGGTGGTCGGATCACCTTGATTCCTTCACCAAAAATCTAATTTACATTAGCCGCAGCAAACCCTAGATCAACCCTAAACTAGGGCAGTCGATATCAGTCAAACCGGTGGTCAGATCACCTTGATTACTTCACCTACTGCGCAGTCTAGAGAGAGAGAATGATGGTCAACGCTAGTCAAACTTCCGATCTGCAGTTGCAGCCCTAAAATCTGCGTCCTTCCTTTCACACATGTGAGAGCAGAGACTTTTCTGTGAAGGAGAGAGAAGAGACTCTTTTCTGCGCAGAAGAGAAAGAGATGTGATGATTGTGAAGTGTGCAAATGAGGAGAATACTCCTTGTATTTATATGAAAAATGTTGGGGTTGAATAGATGCGACTGTTGGGCTTTTGAGCCTACATAAGTTGCTAGCCGTCTTTGACAATTAGTCCATAATCAAAATAAATTCATATCTCCATAAATACTTATCGGAATCGAATGATCTTTAGATCAATCCTACACCTCTCGACGAGAGGAATCTAGTAAAAATATTATCATCCATGAATAAGGTGACCCACAATGAAGTTTGGCCCTAGTTGCCAATTTTACACTCCCTCTCACTAGGGAGAACTTCATCTGCAATCTGTCGGGACCGTCACTGTTGATCCATCCATCAAATGGCACTGTCGTGGTATGGCGACCCTGCTTTGGTCTGGCTCTGCTTTTGCTCTTATGCTCTGCTTGCTTCGAATTAAATGAAGACTAAAGAATGATCGAGGTGTATCATACCATCCTCCACTGGACCAAAGTCAGTCTCAGAGTGTGTAACCACTCTCACTGGTCCCAGACAGTATCATTGATCCCGATCAATGAAGGTCATCCTAGCATATGGAGTACGGAGATACACGATGCGTCCATCCGGTACTACTATGGTCCCTATCCTCATTTCCCTGCTCATTGATCAAATGAGAGGTACTTCCCATGAGTCCCAGACTGCATGGGTAGGATGCCTCGACAGGAGAACTAATCATCCTGCCCACAGGAGAGCGAATCATCCTGTCCCACAAGAGAGCGAATCATCCTGTCCACAGGAGAGTGAATCATCCTATCCCACAAAAGACCGAATCATCTTGTCCACAGGAGAGTGAATCATCCTGTCCACAATCGCCATGGAGAACACATCATCCAGGCCCACAGGAGAACTAATCATCCTGTTCCATAGTCGCCACGGGGTGTCACAGGGGAATGTTGAGCCTTTTACCCTGTACCAAGTGCACCAACAGGGGATGGTGAGTCACCCTGTGGTCATGTGTCACTCCAAGAAGTACCCCGCGCCCCCCTGAAGCTCCCAGAGCTCAGTACATCATACTTGACCCTCATCGGAGGGTCTCTCAAGTCTGAACAACACCAAGTCGTTCTCGAAAAGTCAGGAATTTGACCTTTCCTAGGGGCTTTGTCAGAATGTTGGCGACCTGTTCATCTGAACCGATATGTTGGAGCCTTATTGCTCCTCGCTGCACCATATCTTGAATATAGTGGTACCTAATATCGATATGCTTGGAGCGATCATGAAATAGGGGATTTTCTGATAAACGGATCTCGCTCTAGTTGTCACATAGAATCACGGTGGTATCCAATGTAAATCCAAATAGCTCACTGAAGAGCTTTTGCAACTAGACTACCTCACAGGAGGCCATGCTAGCGGCAATATACTCTGTCTCAGTGGTGCTCAAAGCCACCGACTTCTGCTTCCTGCTCATCCAGGATATCGAAGCAGATCCCAAGGAGAAACAATACCTGGAAGTGCTCTTACGGTCCACCACACTGCCTGCCCAATCAGCATCAGTATATCCAAGTAGTCTCACATCTCCAGCAGTGTATCTTAACCCATAAGTAATTGTGCCACGAAGATATCTCAACAGATTCTTGGCACCAATCCAATGTATGTGGTGAGGTTCAACCATATGTTGACTCAACATGTTGACTGCAAAGCATATGTCTGAACGGGAGTTCACTAAGAACATTAATGCTCTGACGAGTTGATGATACTCAGTGGCATTTCGTAAAACAGGTCCGGCAGCACTACCGCTTAACTTTTTGAAGTCAAGCTCCATCGGGGTAGTTACAGGCTTGCAGTCCACCATACTGAATCTGTCCAATATCTTCACCATATATTTTCCCTAAGATAGGAAAATTTCCCCTGGCTTCTGCCAAACTTCGAGTCCTAGGAAATAGTGCATTAGTCCTAAGTCCTTCATTTCAAATTCAGAAGCCAACTTCCTCTTACATTTGTGAATGAGAGGGTCTGCACCTGTTAGAAAGAGGTCGTCAACATACAGCACCAGTATGAGAGGTTTGTCATCTTCAACCTTGAAGTAAAGGTTGGGATCGGCTTCACTCCTAGTGAATCCCAGCTTCATCAAGTAGCTATCAATCCTCTCATACCATGCTCGGAGTGCTTGCTTCAGCCCATACAGGGCCGTCTTCAATCTGCACACATGAGATTTTCGACCTCTTTTTTGATTGAACCATGCAAGAATGCGATCTTAACATCCATCTGACATAGTTCCCATCTTTGTGAAGCCGCAAGGGCTATGATCATGCAAATGGTGGTATATCTGGCAACAGGTGCAAATATCTCGTCATAGTCTATACCTTCCTTCTGGGAGAAGCCACGAGCGACAAAACGAGCCTTATACTTTTCCGTACTTCCATCAGCTGCATGCTTTATCTTGTAAAGCCATTTAGAAGTGACAATTATCTTATCCAGGGGTCTGGGAACCACTTCCTAGACATCATTCTTCATAATAGACTCATATTCTTCGGTCATAGCATCCTTCCATACTTGATGCTTGAAGGCATCTGAGAATGATGAAGGCTCATTTTGAATGATCATGCTCATGATAGTCAGGTATCCCTGATACCTGTTTGGTTTCTTACTTTCACGGAAGGTTCCTCGGGGTGCAGCGTGTCCTTCAGCATCATCAAGTGTCCTCCTTAGCCATGAAGGCCTCTTCCTAGAAGAGGAAGGGCTCAGGTGGAGGAGGATCAATAGGATCCATGGGTTCTTCCAGATCAGGCATTGCTTCATCATCTTTTTCTCTCAGTTCCCTGTGTCAGCTTCTTGAGAGCTCCTCACAGTAGGAAGATTGTTCACCTTGCTGAGAGCCATATCTTCGTCAAAGGTGACATCATGACTAATCACGACTTCCCTTTGACCCCCTACATAGATTCTATAGCCCTTAGTATTTTCACTATAGCCCATGAAGATTCCTTTCTTTCCAAATGCACCCAATTTGTTCCTTTTCTCTTTCAGCACATGAAAATATACAGGGCTTCCAAAAATTCTAAAATGAGATACGTCAAGTTTCTTATCGGTGAACATTTCTTCGAGAGTCTTGGAACCCAATGCTTGATGGGGGCATCAGTTTTGCACATACACGGCGATGTTTGCAGATTCGGCCCATAGAAACTTCAGAAGTCTTTGATCATGGAGCATAGCACGGACAGCTTCCACAATCGTACGATTCTTCCTTTCCGCCACACCATTCTGTTCAGGAGTGTACGGTGTAGTAGTCTCCCTCTTAATGCCAGCCTCCTTATAAAAGTCATGAAACTCATTAGATTCATATTCAGTCCCATTATCAGTCCTTAAGATTTTGATCTTCTTTTCGGTTTGATTCTTGATCAAGGCTTTGAAGTGTCGAAACCAGGAGAACACTTAGTCCTTTTTCAAGAAGTATATCCAAGTCTTACGAGAATAGTCATCTGTAAAAGTGAGGTAATATGAATATCCTCCCAAGGAGTTCACAAGCATCATACCAGAGATGTCTGAGTGAACTAACTGCAATATATCAACGGTCTTGCTTTGGCTTGAGGGGAATGGTCCCCTTTTTAGCTTTCCTTCAGCACATCCCGGACATACACCTTCTTGCTCTAATCTGAACTCGGGCATCCCGGTCACCATTTTTCTTACATCAAGTAGAGCTTTATAATGAAGGTGAGCAAACCTCCGATGCCATAGTTCGAACTGAAGAGATGTGTCACAAGACATGACACCTAGCGGACTTCCTCTGACCTGATATAATGAATCAACTCGAAACCTAAGAGTGAAGCCATCTTTAATATTGTTTTTCCATGCACGTACCTTGCCATCGCTGGAAGCCACCTTGTAGCCTTTGTCTTCCATTGCTGAAATGGACACTAGGTTCTTTTTGAGATCAGGTACATATAATACATCCTGTAGGTGGATTGTATTACCTTGATTCAATTTAAGAGAGACATTGCCTACACCTTTCACGAGATATTTCATATTATCTCCAAGGACAATTGTTAAATTGGCAACTAGGGCCAAACTCCATGTGGGTCGGCTTATTTATGGCAGCTGATATTTTTATTGCATCCCTCTCGTCGAGAGGTGTAGGATTGATCCAAAGATCATCCGGTTCCGATAAGTATTTATGGAGATATGAATTTATTTTTTTTATGTAATTATTATCAAGCCGACCAGCACTTATGTAGGCTCTAGAAGCCCAACCGACGTGTCTATTCATCATCCTCATTTTGGTATAAATAGATGAGGATTTGATGTCATTTGGGACACATCTTTATGTGATATCCTCCTCTCCACGTCTTGGGTTTTTGGAGAAGGAGAGACACTAAAGGATACGCTGGCCTAGTATGATGCCCTAGCTGTAGATGATGCCCTAGCTGATCCAACACAGTTATGAAGACTCATACACGCAGTTCATGGAGACACATATACGCAGGTCATGGAGTAACCCTAAACACAGTCAACGAAGGAGGTTCCAGCCATAGTCAAGAGTGGCTCTTCTACGCAGCAAGGAGAGGCTTTCTATACGCTGTCTAAGGGAGCTTCAACGCTATCAAGGAGAACCCTTAATACACTGCCTGTAGAAGCCTAAACGCAGTCCCATCTCGCAGTCAATAGAGACCTGTTCATGCAACAAAGAGAGGCACTTATACGCAGTTCAGATAGGAGGTTCTAAATGCAGTCATAGAACAAGTGTTCTAATATTGTCATGCCCTAATTACAGAGAGACTTAAGCTCTGTCCTAGAGGAATCATGGCTGCAGTCTAACGTTGTCATAATGATGAACTTATGATCGTAACACAGTCTCCTAGCCGCAGTCATGGAGGCATATATGCAACAACAAGGGAGGATCTAGCCACCATCTAGCCGCAGTCATCTAAGGACCTAGCTACGGTCTTAATGATGCTTAACCGTTGTCAAAAGGAAGAGCTGAATAGCGTTGGTATAGAGGCCTGTTTTGTAGAGGCCTAACGCTGTCTTAAAGGAGAAGTGTCATCACTGTAAAGGAGGCTCCCTCGACGCAATTTAGAGGAGACCTGTTTTGGGTTTGATACGTGGGCTGTAAAGCTACAGCTAGGCTGTGTGGTAGGCCGCAGGCCATACCACCACAGCAAGGGACAACGTGGGCCGTTTCAGAGTCTTGTTATTCCCTACTCTTCAGCGTGAAGGCAAAAGGTTCACACCAGGAAAGGCTGCTGAGATTAAAGGTTGATTGGATGACTGTTTGAGGGCTGTTGAGGTGTCCTAACCAGTCACCATCACAACAGCAGGGACAACAAGCTTAATGGAGTAGCAAGGTACAGTAAGCATACATGAGACTACATAATAATGTAAAGGGCAGCATCATCAGTGAGACTGCATAGTGATGTATGGACAGCATGATGTAGATCATGGGCAGTGTGATGTATGGACAGCATGAAGTAGATCAGGGGCAGCCAATGGACGAGATGCAGAACGATGATAGGTGAAGGAGTCACCTTGAGTATCAGTTGAAGCAGAATGTCTTCAACTGATCTCATCATGATACGAAATGATCTATGCTAGATCTAGATTAAGTCAAAGTATTGACTTCTGTTGTAAATGTACTCTCTCTCTCTTTCTCTTGCTTGAACTTTGAAGATAAAAGAAGATTTGATTCAAAGGTTTCCCCACACATTGTGGGGTTCTGTCCCTGGCTCGCGCCATTATCTTGTGTCCTCTTGTCTTGGCTTGTCTTCTGCGTTTTGTATTTATGTTCTATCTGCAGTTTATCGTAATGCTGATGTGATTGCTAACTGTGAAAATTTAAATAAATTGCTCTAGCATAGAACATACCTAAAATTAACAACAATCTCCAGGTTGGTTTCTTTCTCTATCAGATTATGGAGAACTTCTTTGTAACCAGTGAAGTGCCTTGAGGCACCACTATCAATAAGCCAATTTCCCAGCGAGTCCGGAAGAGCAAAGGTAGATAGAGCAGCTGGTAGATACTATTCATCCTGCTTATTGTCAACAGTGTTAGATTCATACCTGGAATTTCTTGCCTTCTTAAACGGTTGTCCTCTTCCTTGATTTCCAACACTTCTTTTACCTTGGCCATTTGACCTGTCATTTCTTTGATTGCCTTGAGAGGGATTATCATCTCGGTGTGAGTTCCTTTTATCAGGACACTCCCTTGCATAATGACCTGGTTTATTGCAATGGTAACTTTTTCCTTTTCCACCCTTTGGTCCAGTCTTCCTTTTGGAATTGTTTCTTCTTTTAGCATGAGAAGAAAAGGTAGCAGGATGACCTTTAAGTGTGGGCATTTCCTGTTCTTCCATTCTTGCTTCTTCTTGAACGCATCTAGCCATTAATTCCTCAAATCCAAGAATTACACTATTGTTGAGGAGAGTAGTCCTGAATATATACCATTCAGATGGTAGTCCTCCAAGAGTTGTGCGTGCCATTTCCCTATCAGGAATTACTTCCCCAATAGATAGGAAATTGTTCTTGATCTCGGTGATTCTTAAGAAATATGCTTGCATATTTTCATCTTTGCTCTTCTTAATTTCCTTCAGCTTATTTCTAAGAAACAGTAATTGATTTGCACATTAACTTTAAATAAACTCACCAGTCTATCATAGATTTCCTTGGAGGTGTTCGGCTCAGAAACATAGGCCACCAAGCACTTGTCGATAGAGTCCCGAATGATCTTCTTTGCATTGACTTCTCCAGATTTCCATTTGTTCCTGGCAGCAACGGGTGCATTTGATGCAGGCTCAACAATATTGCCTCTCACATGGTCCAACACTCCCTGATCTTCTAAAGTCAGATCGACAGACATCTTCCATCCGTGATAGTCAAACTTCTCACGGAGCTTGTCTTCGGCGGGGAAGAGTGTTGAGGAGTGTTGGGGAAGAGAGAGAGAGAGAGAGATGTGATGAGTGTGAAGTGTGCAAATGAGGAGAATACTCCTTGTATTTATATGCAAAAATTTGGGGTTGAATAGATGCGACTGTTGGGCTTTTGAGCCTACATAAGTTGCTGGCCAACTTTGAAAATTAGTCCATAATCAAAATAAATTCATATCTCCATAAATACTTATCGGAATCGGATGATCTTTAGATCAATCCTACACCTCTCAACGAGAGGAATCTAGTAAAAATATTATCATCAATGAATAAGGTGACCCACATGAAGTTTGGCCTTAGTTGCCAATTTTAACACATAGCAACCATCACGGAGATAGCTCAACCACAAACACTGAAGCTTAAAGGTTACATCAAGAAGCAAAGCAGTATTGTGATGGTGGACTCAGGAAGTACGCACAACTTTGTAGATGTCAATGTTGCAAAAAGATTGAACATCTTTGCTTACCCAGTAGCAGACTTAAAAGTTATGGTAGCAAATGGAAAACAAATAGATGGAGTTGACAAGTTCCATAAAGTTAAGTTGCAATTAAGCGAATATACAATAGAGTCCAATTTTTATACGGTTCCCCTAGGAGGAGTAGATGTTGTTTTAGTGTACAATGGTTAAGAACAGTAGGCACTTATTCGGCAAACCACATAAAACAATTCATTATATTCAAATGGGATGGATGGAAATATCAGTTGTTCGATTTTCAGGCACCGTCAACACAACTCATCTCTGCTCAACAGATGAAGAAGCTTATTCGCAAGGGGGCACCAGCATTTGTTGCACAATGTCAGCACTTGGAATTATTATCAACAAAGGGACTCATCAAACATTAGAGATTTCATCCTTGATCCAGAGATACAAGAAGGTTTTCCAAGATCTACCAATGAAGTTGCCCCCAAATGTAGAAATTTCTCATTTCCCACCCCAGTTTTCAGTTTCACCTTATTTTTCCCATATAGTTAAATGCCCTTTCCCATATCCATACATTCAACAACTGAAGAAAAAAAATTAAAATTAAAATTAAATTAAAATAAAAAATTAAATTAAAATAAAAAAATTAAAAAAAAAAATTAAAAAAAAATTAAAAATTAAAATTAAAAATTAATAAATAAAAAAAAAATTGCTGAAAACACATCTGGAAATTTTACAGAATGCTGGAAAATGCAGAAATAAAAAATCAGCAGGTACAAACAGTCATTTAACACATTTGAACACAGTGATTTTTAGTCAATGTGACCCTGGAAAAACCCCCTACAACTCTTTGGGAAAACCAGTTCGAGAACTCTTCTTTATTTCTGAAAATGTTTTTTTTACAGTGAGAAATATTCAGCAAAAAGTCAGCAAGCAAATTTACAACTTATCTCTTTTCTCGGGCCTCACAGCAAACTGGAAATTACAGCAAATAGGACAGCAATAAATGTTGTACGGCCTCCTCGATTTTCGTGCCCACTTTCAGCCTTAAATGCTACTGTACGTCCTACATTAAATGTGTTGTACGGACTGCAACAAATGCGATGTACGGACCTCGATTTGCATGCAGAAAAAACAGCAAACTGCTCCTCGATTTCTGTGCAAACCACTCCTCGATTTCAGTGCAAACCAGCTGTACGGATTTCTAGAAAATCGTGCCAAAATCAGCCTTTCACTGTGCTGAATCAACTGTACAAATCTGCTCAACTGCTGCCTTGGAATGTGTGCCAAGCTGCTGTCTCCTTCTCCTCCTTGTCCAGTTTTCTCCCTTGCTCTCTTGCTCTCCTTCTCTCAATCTGCTCATGAAAGAATGAATGACCTCATGCCTCCTTTTCCTCCTTTAATCTAATCCTAAATGACTTTTGGGTAATCTCTAAATCCAGTGGCTGAAATAGATTGAGATATAGGGCTGAGATTAAATACTCATTTAAATCTTCACATCCATCTGGTGGATCTTCCAACCTATCTGTTGCTAAGCCGAAGAGGCCGGTCAAAGAGAGTAGACCACCTGAGAGGTTTTGTAGCTATATGGCAATGGCTACCAGCATCCTTGACTCTGAGCCTTCTAGCTATGAGGAGGCAGCTAGCCAACAGGTCTAGAGAGAGGCCATGCAGGAAGAGTATTCTTCTATCATGAAGAATGATGTTTGGGAGGTGGTGCCGAGGCCTGAAGGCAAATCCGTGGTTACTTCCA
>APFE030049797.1:0-65764 GCA_000404065.3 Pinus taeda | reverse complement strand
CTCCTGTTGCCAAGGTAACTTCTATTAGATTACTTTTATTTGTTGTTGTTGCTTTTGATTTTGAGGTAGAACAGATGGATGTGAAGACAACATTTCTTCACGAGGATCTCGAAGAGGAAATATACATGAAGCAACCTAAAGGCTTTGTGAAGGGTAAGAAGGAACCAGTATGCAAGTTAAAGAAGTCTTTGTATGGGTTAAAACAGTCACCAGGGATGTGGTGTCAGAAATTTGATACATTTATACGGGGACTTGGCTTCACTAGAAGCAAAGCAGATCATTGTGTGTATTTTAATTTAATTGGTGACCGTGTTATTTATTTGGTCTTGTATGTGGATGATATGTTGCTGGTTGGAAATGAAAAAGAAATTATCCAGGATTTGAAGACCCAATTGTCCTCCAAATTGGACATGAAAGATCTTGGTGCTGCAAACTATATTTTGGACATCGAAATTAAAAGAGATCAAGCAAAGAGGAAGCTCAGGTTAAACCAGAGGAAGTATTTCGAGACAATACTACAGAGGTTTAATATGCAGGATAGTAAACCGGTGAAGGTTCCTATTCCTATAGGTGTGAGGTTATCTGTTGAATAGTGTCCGAAGACACAAGAAGAGGAAGAGGACATGTCCCATGTTCCATATGCAAATGCAGTAGGTAGCCTGATGTATGCAATGGTCTGTACTAGACCAAACATTGCACATGCAGTGGGAGTAGTGAGCAAGTTTATGTCAAAAGCAGGGAAGGAGCACTGGACATCAGTGAAGCAGGTTTTCAGGTATTTGCGTGGCACTAGTGATTATGGTTTGTGCTACCAAGGAAGACCAGGATTGGACAAAGTGTTGGATATTCATGGCTTTGTTGATGCAGACTGGGCTAGAGATTTGGGTTAGAGAAGATCTACAAGTGGGTATGTGTTTAACCTATTTGGAGTTGCAGTCAGTTAGATGAGTTAGAAACAATCAGTAGTGGCACTATCAACTACAGAGGCAGAATACATGGCAGCCACTCATGCAAGCAAGGAAGCAGTTTGGTTGCAGAGATTATGTTCAAGTATGGGGTTAGTACAGGAAGCTATATGGATAGACTGTGACAACCAAAGTGCAATTCTCTTGGCAAATAACCCGCATATCATTGAAAGACAAAGCGCATTGATGTTCAGTATCACTTTGTGAGGGATATGATAGAAGATAAAAAGGTCTTGCTGGTAAAGGTGGACACTTTGAAGAATACTGCAGATGCATTGAAAAATCTATGAGCTCTGAGAAGTTCTGTTGGTGTACAGAGACAATGGGCATTTCAGGGCTAGAAAAATGACTAAGCTCTCTTGTGGCCCGCTGTGGAAAGAAAACAACAAGTGGGAGAATGTTGGGTTGTGTTATATTCTTTTCCACAACAGCCCACGTAGTAACTGGGGGTTAGAGGGGACGAAGCCCCTTCGTTCTGCTGATTGTGGGCAGGGCGGGGGGGGGGGGGGTTGTCACAGGGGGTTTGAGGTGTACCTGTAACCCCACCTTATGGGGTCTGGGGTAGTGCCCCGAAAGATTTTGGTTTTGATCCCTATGTTAGGTTCGATGGACCCACCTATGGTTTTGTGCATGATTTTCGCACATGTTTTTTGAACGCGACAGTTTTCGGTCCATGGTATTGGATGCTTCGACGTGTATAAATATGTATTATAACATTGAAAGGGACATAATGAAAAATCAAGCTGGTAGTCCTGGTTTTGGGATCCAAGGGAAATCTCTGTGTATATGTGTTTTATGTTTCATGCTCTCACATTGTTTATATTCTGTGTTTTAGAATTCGTATGCAGGTAATTTCTGTATGGGGTTAAAACCTACATTGTGCTCTGGGCTAGTTTTTTACCTCAAACTTCATCAACTGATTGCGAGATATTTTTTGGACCATTTCTCATGCCATCCAAACCAGGTAGGAGACCTACCCCTCCTCTTCCTTTTCGGGTCATTCTTTTGTCATTTCATGCATATTTTAGGGTTTTTGGGGAGCTCCGGGGTTTCATTTTCTCACCCTGGGATCAGCGCAGGATTTCACATCAAAAGATGAAATGAAGAGCACCTAGATAGAAGGTTCCCTGCTCTACATCACACTATCTCTGTTTCTGGGTTGCACAAGGTGAGTTTCCCCAATTTGTTTTAGTTGTTTGCTCCAAAATTTGACCTGTTTTTTGCATGGAAAGGATCCTAACTTAGCCTATGATTGGATTTCAGGCTTTCATTAGATTAGAATGTCAATTACATGGCGAGAAAGAGAGCAAGAAGAACAACGCATGGCTGCCCTAAACAATCCAGGTACAATTGAGGCCCTCAAAAATTGTGGGTTACTCAAATACTTCAAGTTGTCCGGAATGAGGCAACAAATAGAACTATTGCAGTTCCTTGTTCATGCATGGGATCTAAAAAATTAGAATTTTCACATAAGGGACAATGGTCCCTATTACCGTTGATGACATTTAATTTCTTATAGGACTGTCGAGGCAATGTGCCCCCATCTCACTTTCTAGATTTGCCCATGGAGTTGAATTGGTGAGAGATTACATTCGACAGTTTTGTCGGCCAAGTACACAATCTAGAAAGGATGGGAAAATAAACATCAGGGATGTAGGTGATTTTCCTTCAAGAACAATCCTCTTCACAATCGCAAAGTTGGCTGGCAGTGTGACACTACATCTGGCGAACAGATCATATATGCAATATGCACTTGAGTGTCTAGAGCCAAAAGTATTAACTGGTGTGAGGTCATGCTTTCTTCACTGAAAGAACAACTGACTAAGGTAAGAAGTGGTAAGATGAATAATTTCTACTATGGTTTGATCTTAATCACTTTTACCTTAGATAGAATCCCATTGATACAACCGCAGCATGTATCGCCGGGTGTAGTTGGTACTAGAGATCCACGTATGTAGAGGTGGGTCGAATTGATGGCTCGACATGCAGGTCATTCAACAATGATTTTTTCCACTACATTGTTCAGTTGGGTCGATCAACAAGGCCTTGTCATTGAGGAGCATCCATACTCAAGGATGGATTTTCGTGGAGATCCAGATTTGTTTCTACTAGTTGAAGCACAATGGGGTGCTATAGGTAAATTGTTTGACCAAAGTGTTTTTTTATTTTTCAAGTTTCTACATGTTTTTTGTGTTTTTAATGTTTCCATGACTAAACTAACATCATTCTCATGCATGCATATATGGGTATTGTTCAACTTGTGGGACACCAATAGGGTTCTAGTGGCCAGCGTGGAGAATCATTAGGAGAGTCATTCTCCAGGACTTGGATTTGGCTGAGACCTTGGCAGAGTTGCAAGATCACATAGAGGGATTAAACCTTGGTATTCCAGATGTCCGGATGGAGGAGTTATCTATGAGGCTGTAGCACAACACTATTGGTGTTCCTAGCCGCTGGATGAGGCTTTTGTGCATGGTAGCATAGGCTGTGACCTGTTATCATGAGCACCACTAGATCTACTTAGGTTGTTTTGCATGCATTTTGAGTTTTTTGGGTTAGATGACCAAACATGTCTTGGACACAAATTTTGTAAACGCTTTTGAAACACCTATCTATTTTACTTTCAGAGTTTTCTATGGTTATGTGCAATCCTATTCAACTAATGATGAATTGAAAATATTACTTTTACATGTGTCGCAAATGTCTATTTAACACATAATTCGCTAGAGAAATAGTTAATGTGTTAAATTTTATGGAAATATGTTGATATTGAATGTATTCAAAATACCTTTCCAAAATATGAACTCTAAGGAACATGCGAAGAATTGTTGGGTTTCAGATGGTATACACAATTGTAAGTTGTAGTACAATGAGTTGTGAGTTCAGCCTAACGATGATTTAGCGAATTCCAAGTGAAATGACATCATAGAGAAGTTCGATCAACGTGCTATACTCAGCGATGTTGTTCGTCGATTGACCGATACAAATCCCTTGAAAAATCACTAGCTCACCACTTGGAGCGAAAATGGCCTATGCTGCAAAAGATAGGTTCTGCGTACTACGACTAGCATCTTCGCTGTAACCTACAAATGGTTCTGAAGATTCTGACATCTGCAACAAATGCAAAGTGGATTACTAACCAAATAAAAAACTCTAAAAGACACACAGTGACACGCACGCATGCAATGAAAGCATATATATAGTGAGTTTTACTACACTCAATCAAGCATAGTAAAATTTGAGGTACAACCCATTTCAGGGTTGCGACAATGGAATCCCATCATAATATATTAACCTGTAGGCACCCTTTTCCAAAACACGCTTTACAATATAAGGACCGATCCACATTGGTTCAAATTTCCCTACTCCAAGTTTATCAACTTCCTGATCATAAAGCAAGACCAGGTCTTCTTTTGAGAAGATATGAGTGACATTTCTATCATATTGCGCCTTGATTCATTTCTTATGCGCTTCGTTAGCCAACGCGGCATCACAACAGGTTTCATCCAAATGGATCAATTCCAAGAAACACGCTTCTTCTTCAGAAGTGTCAAGTAACAGATCAATTGTGAGTTTGACAGATGAAATTTCACATTATATCGGTAAGATTGCTTCCAAACCATACACCAACTGAAAGGGTGTGAATCTAGTTGCATTTCTCACCGAGGTTCGATATGCCCACAAGGTAGAGTACAGGATTAAATGCCAGTTTCCTTTATGAACCCCTATCATTCTTTGCAACATCCACTTCAGGACTTTGTTGATAGCCCCAACTTTTCCATTCGCTTACGGGTAATAAGGGGTAGAACTATCATGTGACAATCCTAACTTAGCAATCAATTCAACCATCATGTAATTGCGAAAATGTGACTCATGATCTGTAATTATGGCTTGTGGTACACCAAATAGGGCAACCACATGGTTAAAAAAGAAAAGAGCAGTCGTTTCACCACTGTTGTTTATTGTTGGCATCGCCTCAGCCCATTTGGTAATAGTCAACGACGACTATAATATACCCATGCCCCCGGCCGAGGTGGGGCTACATGTCATGAAGTCAATGCCCCATTTGGTGAATGGTCCAACAGCAATGAGTGGATGTAATGGTGCAGGTGGTAATCTAGTTTTGCAATGTCGTAGATCTAGCATACGTGACAGCTTTTGACAACAATAATACAATATTTGAATATAGTTGGCCAGAAGTAATCAGCACGGAGAATTTTCTTTGTGGTAGAATATCCAAATAAGTGTCCACCAAAAGCACCTGAATGGAAATAATTCAATGCTTTCTCGGCTTCCTCATGTGTGATGTACCTCCGTAAAATTGTATCGATACCACAATGGTAAAGAGTGTCGCCAATGATCAAATAATCTTTGGCTTGGTATCGAATACGTCGTTGTAACTATGGAATCCCATCATAATCTACTAACTCGTAGGAACCTTTTGCAAAAACATGCTTGATAATATAAGGACCCATCCACATTGGTTCAAATTTCCCTACTCCAAGTTTATCAACTTCCTGATCATAAAGCAAGACTAGGTCTCCTTCTGAGAAGATACGAGGATTGACATTTCTATCATATTGCACCTTGATTCATTTCTTATGTGCTTCATTAGCCAATGCAACATCATGACAGGTTTCATCCAGATGGATTAATTCCAAGAAATGCGCCTCTTCTTCAGAAGTGTTGGGTAACAGGTCAATCGCGAGTTTGAGAGATGAAATTTCACATTGAATTGGTAAGGTTTCTTCCAAACCATACACCAACTGAAAGGGTGTGAATCCAATTGCATTTCTCATCGAGGTTCAATATGCCCACAAGGTAGAGTACAGGATTAAATGCCAATTTTGTTTATGAATCCCTATCATTCTTTGAAACATCCGCTTCAGGACTTTGTTGATAGCCCGAACTTGTCCATTTGCTTACGAGTAATAAGGTGTAGAACCATCATGTGACAGTCCTAAGTTAGCAGTCAATTCAGCCATCATGTGATTGTGAAAATGTGACCCATGATCTATAACTATGGCTTGTGGTACACCAAACCGGGCAACCACATGGTTAAAAAGAAAAGAGCAGCCACTTCACCACTGTTGTTTAATGTTGGCATTGCCTCAGCCCATTTGGTAATAGTCAACAACAACTATAATATACCCATGCCCCCCGGCTGAGGTGGAGTTACATGTCATGAAGTCAATGCCCCATTTGGTGAATGGTCCAACAACAACGACTAGATGCAATGGTGCAAGTGATAATCTAGTTTTGCAATTTCATAGATCTGGCATACGTGTTTTGCAATGTCATAGATCTGGCATACATGACAGTTTCTAACAACAATCATACAATATTTGAATATAGTTGGCCAGAAGTAACCAGCATGGATAATTCTCTACGCAGTAGTATATCTAGATAAGTGTCCACCAAAAGCACCTAAATGGAAATCATTCAATGCTTTCTTGGCTTCCTCATGTGTGAGGCACCTCTATAAAATCGTATCGATCCCACGACTGTAAAGAGTGTCGCCAATGATCAGATAATATTTGGCTTGGTATCGAATACGTCGTTGTAACTATGGAATCCCATCATAATCTACTAAGTCGTAGGCACCTTTTACCAAAACACGCTTGACAATATAAGGACCCATCCACATTGGTTCAAATTTCCCTACTCCAAGTTTATCAACTTCCTGATCATAAAGCAAGACCAGGTCTCCTTCTGAGAAGATACATCGCTTGAAATTTTTATCATATTGCGCCTTGATTTGTTTCTTATGCGCTTCGTTAGCCAATGCATTATCACGATAGGTTTCATCCAGATGGATTAATTCCAAGAAATGTGCCTCTTCTTCAGAAGTGTCGAGTAACAGGTCAATCACGAGTTTGAGAGATGAAATTTCACATTGCATTGGTAATATTTCTTCCAAGCCATACACCAACTGAAAGGGTGTGAATCCAGTTGCATTTCTCACCGAGGTTTGATATGCCCATAAGGCAGAGTACAAAATTAAATGCCAGTTTCATTTATGAACCCCTATCATTCTTTGCAACATCCGCTTCAGGACTTTATTAATAGCCCCAACTTGTCCATTCGCTTACAGGTAATAAGGGGTAGAACTATCATGTGACAATCCTAACTTAGCAGTCAATTTAGCCATCATGTGATTGTGAAAATGCGACCCATGATCTGTAATTATGGCTTGTGGTACACCAAACTGGGAAACCACATGGTTAAAAAAGAAAAGAGCAGTCGTTTCACCACTGTTGTTTAATGTTGGCATCGCTTCGGCCCATTTGGTAAAATAGTCAAAGAAACTATAATATACCCATGCCCCATGGCTAAGGTGGGGTTACATGTCATGAAGTCAATGCCCCATTTGGAAAATGGTCCAACAACAACGACTGGATGCAATGGTGCAGGTGGTAATATAGTTTTGCAATGTCATAGATCTGGCATACATGATAGCTTCTGACAATAATAATACAATATTTGAATATAGTTCGCCATAAGTAACCAACACAGAGAATTCTCTGCGTGGTAGCATATCCAAATAAGTGTCCACCAAAAGCACCTAAATGGAAATCATTCAATGCTTTCTCTTCTTCCTCATGTGTGAAGCACCTCCGTAAAATTGTATCGATACCATGACAATAAAGAGTGTCTCCAATGATCAGATAATCATTGGCTTGGTATCAAATATGTCGTTGTTGCGAACGAGAGGTATCAGGCTGGAAAGTTTGGGTCTAGAGAGATATCATTATATCTCCATACCACGGGTTAGATAATGAGAGTAGAAATAGAGACTTATCCAAAATCGATGGTTCAGATGTTGAATCAATGGAGGTCGAGGGAAGGTCCCAAGTAGCTCAACGAAAACTAGAGATTTCTTTGATTTGGACTTAATGAGTTCCATATCAAACTCCCGCAAAATGACTATCCATTTTGAGTATTTCCCCCCAGCAATTGACATGTAAAAATGTATGTCATAGGGTTGCAATCAAAAATGACAGTGGTCTTCCGGAGTAGGATGTAGTGGTGAAATCTCTGAACAGCTTATACAGTTGCCAAAGCTAGTTTCTCGATGTAAGAGTACTTACTTTTTGTATCATTGAGTTTGCGGCTCAAATAATAAATCAGATGTTCAATCCCATTTTCCTCTTGGACTAAAACCATGCCAGTGGTTGTATCTACAGTGGCGAGAAAAAGGTAATAGTCGTATTGATAATTTGGAGAATATGTTAATGCCATTCTAATCAAGGTATCTTTAAGAGCATCAAAGGAATTTTCCGCAACCTGATCCCAATGGAAGGGTATCCCCTTTTTCAAAAGATGTGTAAAACCTTTAGCCATTTCAGCGTAATTGAGAATGAACCTCCTCAGAAAGTTAGCCTTTCCTTGGAGTCTCTGTAACTGTAAAAGATTTGAAGGTGGAGGCAAATCAAGAATTTCCTGAACCTTTAATGGATCGAGTTGAATTCCATATTTAGACACTACAAATCCAAGCAAGTGACCAGAACCAACACAAAACACATATTTGTGTGGATTGAGTCGTATCTTGTAGTGTCGGCACCATAAAAATATTGCTCTCAAATGTTGTGGGTGATCAGTCCACTTTTGTGAATGAGTAGGTAAATCATCAAGGTAAGGTCAAACAATGTGCCTGATGTCATGGAAGGCATAGTTCATTGGCCTTTGAAATGTAGCCCCTACATTCTTAAAACCAAATGGGAGTTTCCTATACGTAAATGTGCCCCATGGACAAATAAAAGTTGTTTTAGATTAGTCCTGTCGGCAGATATTGATTTGATTGTAACCGGAAAAAACATCCATAAATGAGAACATTTTGCATTGGGCATATTCATCAATAATCTGGTCGATAAAAGGAGTAGGATAACTTTCTTTTGGACATGCCTGATTTACATCCCTATAATCGACACACACTCGAATTGTCCTTGTTTCTTCATAACAGGAACAAGGTTAGAAGCCTGGTCAGTAAGAGGTGCAGGGTAAATGAAACCAGCATGCAAAAGATTTTCAACTTCTACTTTAATGGAAGTGGCTTTCTTCGGATGAACAGGTCGAAGTCGTTGTCATACTGGTTTGACATCAGGATACATTTTAGTTTCATGTTTAACTATACTAGAGTCAATGCTTGGCATCTCCTCATATGACCATGCAAATATATCTCGAAATTCATGAAAGAGAGTATGGTAACTATCAAGTTCTGATGGAGAACATGATTTTCCAACATGAATGTTTTCTACAACATTAGGTTTGGTCGAAATATTAATAGAAATCATTTCTTCAATATTTGACAAGTTTTGCTCAGAATCTACTATGTCTATAAAAACAGAATTCGAAAGGAAATCAACAACTGAAGGGTGGTTAAGTTCATTTGAATAATCTTCTATGTCATCTGGAAGATGGGAACAATGAGGATAATCTTCCCAAGATTCTTCTCATATCATCATTGATTGGACGATTCCTTCATCCGTAGAAAATATACGTGAGAAAGGATCCCAAGAAGTACCATATTCTAATGAATCGTCTACCCATACAATTGGTGAAAATGGATTTGGGTTTGTCGCACAAGCCAAAAAAATTGATTTCTATGCAAGCTCTATAGGGCTTAGTGGCATAACTTCAGTATAACTATCATCTTCAGAATTGTTGGTAATCTTCATTAAATCAGATGAGGTGGAGGAAATCATGTTGCAAGTCCCTACTCTTGCCAATTCTTCCAAATCAGATGGTGACGATAGTGTAAAAGTACCCATTAGGGAAGGATCTTTAAAGAGACCTACACCAACACTTTGAAGTGACAGCGGGGAACCGTGTACCAATGGAATGCTTCCCGTAGCCTAAGAACTAGATGAAAAGAAGGCAAGCTGATCGATAACTATGATTCCACCCTTATGAGGGAATGCAATAGTACAAAAGTATGTTGAAACCATAGCAGCCATAGCATATACCCATGGCCTTCCTACTAAAATGTTGTAATTGAGGGTCCATCAACTACCTCAACTTCAACAGTAATTGTTTTTCCCCCTAGTTAAATTTACAGGTTACTCAAAATCCCACAAGGAGTATATGTGCGTCTGTCGAAAGCATTTAACATGATTGGTGATCGTGACAATGGCGGTGAGCCAATTGTTTTCTAGCAGCTCATCAACATAATGCAAGTAGATATCCCCTCATCAATAATAGTTCGATGAAAGTTTTTATTGAGAGCCTTTACTTGAATTACGAAAGCTAACTGTGCCAGTAACTGTGGTGTATATCCTGCATGGGTAAAAACCACAAGATTGGAATCCATAGGGTCTATTCCACCAATTGCTGACAGTAAAGCCTACTTCTGGAAGGAACAATTTTGTAACACCTCAACTGTCGACATAGTAGAAGGTGATTGAGCAAGGTCTTCTACTATGTTATAGTTGTGAGCTGCTCGAGCTCGAGGGTTAAATGTTGGTTTATGCATAACTCCCTTTGTTGGTTTTATTGTCAATTCTGGTGCAATAGGTGGTGGAATATTTTCAGTTCAAGTCGAAGTCGAAGGATTAGGTTGATCAGTGGCCTAATTATTCGACGATGATGGTGGATTTCCATAGTATTTATTTCTCATTGACACCAAAACTTCATTTTGTGGCTTTGTAATGGATAACATAAGTACCTGGGATGTAGAAGAATGGTCTGTCGCAACCAAATGTGTCTTCGGATTTGGAAATGGATCAGTCAACATTGCAGATGTGTTAGAAGTCTTTAGAAGCTTAGAGACTTTTAAGCAGTGTGGACAATCTCTTGTAAAATGATCGTCATTACATATTAGACATGGATAATGAGGTTTCCTCGCCGAAGTAGAGGAATCAAATGATTTCCCTTGAGTTGGATTATCTTTTTTTCTTGTTTTCCCCCTTCTTCTTGCCTCCTAGTTGCTTTTGAATTTTCCCTTTGTCAGATGACACGACATTAACTTTGGAAGCAAGAGTGTTTTCTAATGCATTGGAAGTTTGATTTGTAATGGAAATAGTTTGACTAGATGGTCTACCTTCCATTTGCATGCTCAAAGAACCAATCACACCATTGCCGGAATGAGAGTCCTTACTCGATTGTGGAGGAGGAAGAACAGTGAAAGTTGGTCGGGGTGCATTCAGAATTTTGTCATAGAGCATGCCAGATTGTGTGTAAATCAAATCCAAATATTAGGCGTGAGGAATTACTTGCTATTTTTTGACAACTCCACCTTTCTCCACATCCTCCGTGATTGATCGCAACAAGGATTTTATGAACCACTCAACCAAAAGCTGATCGGGAACATATGTCTTAACCATTCGATGATGACATTGTCACTCATGAATATGATCTAATACATGAGTAGCAGTAGTATGTTTAAAGTTGGTTAGAAGTTCTATTCTAGTCTCGTATCTGATAGGTAACTAGAAGTGGGTCAGAAATGTGGTGGTTAAAGTCGTAAAGTTGTCGAAAGAAGCTCGTGGTAACTCAATGTTCCACTTCGTAGCAGGACCAGTAAGCATTCTTTGGAAAAGACAGATTCTATCCAAGTCATGATTTAAGGAGTTTGATGAACGCAACAAATGAAGGGTCATGACATGATTTGATGGGTCTTCTCCAGGATTTCCATTGAATTTCGAAATGTCAGAAGGCAACTTATGTGGAATTACTGGCCACCAAGTTGTATATAAGATTGGATCATTAGTGAGCCGTTTTAAATCTGGTAATTCTAGAGTTGCTACAAAGGGAAGCTTTCGATTCAAGTTAGGTTGAGCATAACTAGTATATGATGGAATTGCCTGAGCAATAGGTCTTTGCATACCAACATAGGGCATCTGCATTTGGTAATCTTGAAAAGGTGGTTGTTGAAAAAATATGACATAGGGTGGTTGTTGATAACCAGGTTGAATCTGCAGTTTTCCATAACCAGGAAAGCCTTGTTGACCAGGACCTTGGTAAGCTTAATATTATCCAAACCCAGGTTGAGCCTGTTGGGTAGGTCAAAATTAGGGTTGGAATTGCTAGAATTAAGGTTGTTGAAATTGGGGCTGCCACACTTTTTGAATCAACTGTTGTTGTTGTTGGTACAACTGTTGTTGATTTAACAGTTGTTGTTGCCCAACAATGAAAGGTTGGTTAGGTTGTGAATAAACTATACTAGTGTAAGTCTGAGTCACTCCAGATAAAGGTATACTAACTTGAGGATGTTGGACCCCAGACACAAGCAGTTGTTGTATAAAAGCTTGAGAAACTTGAACTTCTTGACCCAAAACTTTTGGTTGTGAGGTAGAAGGTCCAGTTTGTACAGGTTGAGACACAATTGTTTGAACTTGTGACTGTGGTACAATGGTAACAACAGGTGTAGTAGGAATGGCTGACACAGTTTGCATTGGTTGTGTTGAGTACACAAGCCTTGGTTGAATTGGCATTGTTGGTTGCCATTGACAAACTCGAATTCTAGGCTGACCTGAATACTGTGGGATACTAACATATGATGGTCCTCCAAGATATGGAGGATAAGATGAATAAGCATATTTCTCTCCATATGGTGGCAATCCAGTATGTAATGGATATATAGGTCATTATTGAATAGATTTCCAAGTTTTATATTGATATGCAAGATCAAACTGTTGAGTTTTTGTTAAAGAAGAGCCAGGCAGAATTCCGGTTGAGGTGAGGGTAAAGATAAAGCACTGTTCCAAAATGGAATGGGGTTCTAGGTGTGGTATCTTCTTCAAATTCTTCCTCAATAGCAATTAAACTAGCTGGAAGAACTTCACCGTCTGGTCCGTAATAGACTTCTGGTGTTGATAAAGTGGAAGTTTAAGTAGTTACTGATGTCTGAGGGTTAACCGGTTGATCATCTTCCGGTAAAGTAACAACTTCTGAATGTTCAAATTCAAAGTCCAAAAGTTTTGGTAAAAGAACAATAGTTTCAGGGAGAGGTTCCTGAACAATTTTAGGTTCAGACATAACTTTTATTTGAGTTGTGATAGGTTCTGGATTAACTTCTGGTTGAACTAATTCAAGTTCATAAATAATTTCTTATTGAGAAACTTCAAGTTGAGGATCAACTTTTTGTTGAACAACTTCAGTTATTGTTTCACTAGGATCAGTGATAATGTCGTCGGGTAATTGTTAAACTTCTTCTTCAGAAACGGATGTACCAGAAATAGTTAGAGTAACTAGAGTCTCAGTACTTACCGAAATGGATGATTCAGATAATTCAGATGAAGAACTAGGAGTTCTTGATGTACTTGACTCAATTAAATGATACAACTTTAACCGAATAGGTGTAGCTTTGGGCGACAAAGGCACTTTACTCTCTGTTCTTTGCGAATGACGAGGTAAGGGTTGATGTTCCTCCACAATTGCTGACTAATTTTATTACAAAAAAGAAATAAACAAAAAGGGGTAAGCTAGGAAAAAGGTTTACCAAGCAACTGTGAACTACAGAATACCCCCTAGCGAACTAAGAAGTACAGGGAGGCAATCTCCCCGAATATTGTGTTCAGTGTATCACAGTGTACAAGGTGGGTGACCCAGTTACCTAACAATGGATAGCAACCTAGTGTTGTCCTCCCATATATACCTGAAAGTACGTGGAGGCCCAATCCGTATCAGCGTTATCTAATGCAAAACTGCAGAGTGAGAGCATTCCCATATACTTTATGTACTGTAACACCGCCTTATATACCTGAGGGTACGTGGACGAGCTACGATATACTCACGTATGTGGAATGAGGTATCACATTCGGGATGTATTACAAACAATTTAGCAATAGTTGCTTTGTTTTACGACACCAGAACACATCTCTAGCCTAGAAACACTAATTGTTTTTCGTTAATGACAATGCTCCATTAGCTAAATTGATGTTAATTTTAAGTTGATCTTGCTTAGGAATTTGCCTTTAAGTTCACCACTTGATGTATTCTGAAATTCCTAGGAACGCAACTATCATGATAAGCATTCTTTCCATTCAATTTAACAATGAAAATCCTAGCTACTAGGGATAGAGAAATCAGATTTCTTTCGATCAAAGAGAAAAGAGCACAATCTAATGAAATTTCCCTAAACTATTCCTATGAGCACACACAAAATTTTTCAATGCAACATGCATGTATTTCTTTTCGATTTCCTTCATGTGAATGTGAACAAAAAGGAAACTAATGCACATACAATCAATCAATCTTTAACAAGAACGAAGACTTTTTGACAGTTCTGTTTCAAAGGAAAAGAAGACTTTTACGACACTTTCTTTCGAACAAAGATTAATAAACTATATTCTAACTTTGACTATGGATCGATAATGACAAAGAAAACATTTAAGAAACATTAATTAGTCAAGTCAAAGTAGGGCTAGAAAAGGTGATAGAAACTTGTTCTCTGAGACATGACATTCATTAATCAATCAGCAAGAAAACAAACAAAGAAAATTTGGCAAAAACTCATTCCGAATGTGGGAAACTAACCCTAGGAGGATCAGCACAGCCCTGAATGGGAAACAATGCACTTTAGAGCATTGTCCCTAAGCCAAGGGTGCTCTGCAGCGCATTTTGTCCCTCACAAGCCTGCACTGGTGACAGTGAGCCATTTCAAAAGACAATTTGATGTAGTTTTGGCCAAAATTTAAATGTAAAAGAGCTGAAATACAATCAATGAACACAAGTAGGGTCTACAAGAGTGTCCTAGGAGGTGGATAAGCTACTAGGAAGGATGATCTTCCCCAGTGGAGTCACCAATTTGTTTTGGAGAATTTGGTATCTATGGATAAATATTATTTCCCTAGATAAGTAGCCATATCTAAAACAATAGTTTAAAGCACTTTAGCCTTTTCCTATAAGCAATATATAAGAAAAAGAATATGAGAAGACCTACTTGTAGTTCTACTTTCCTCTTGTCTCCTTTGTATCGATCCTGTCGCTCCTTCCCATACTTAACATGCTTGAGAAGTACCTATAAACACAAACAAAAGACAAAGAACTGATCAAAGCAAAAGATCTATTGAATACAAGTAAATGGAATTATATACATTTCACACATATAAGCATCATATAACAATACAATCATATGGGAAAAAGGTTGAAATACTTTATTGAATAGAAGAAATAATTACAACCATCGTGTCTAATTCAAAGTCATCCCTCCAGCTTGGATCCCATCCACATCACATCAAAAGCATGACAAGCTTGTAGCATAACAATACTTGCTTCAAAGCCAATTCTCATAGCAACATTATCTCCTTACAATTCAACATAGTCCAACCTCTGATCACTTAAATGAGTGATCAATTTATAGGGAGATGAAGGAGGTTATGTCATAAATGGTGGTATTGAATGGCCTTCCATACTTAGAATTAGTTCCATGGAGGAAAGGATGAGAGGATAGGATGCATCTTAGCTCATTCCTCTTCCATTTTCAAGCTCATAAGATTTGATAAGTGAGGGAACCTTCTAGATGACTCCAAAAGATAAGAATATTCCCCAAACCCTATGTGAATTTCACTCAATCTCGCCCAACGCAGGTGAATGAAGAACTAAGTCCTCTGCAGAGCACCCTGGCATGGACTCAACTGCTCTGCAGCACACCCTTACATGGGCCTACCTGCACTGGTCCCCCTAGAGGCCATTTCAGGATGTCTTCTAGTCATGAAACTATCTGGGAAGGAGGCATTCAAAAGGGTGACTTGTTTAGGGTATGTAGCAACTGAAATTAGGGTTTGATGAGCCCTAAAACATTGATCTAGATGATGGGAGTGATGTGCCCAAATGGATTTGTAATAGGTATATAAACCCTTGGATAAATATTATAAACCCGAAGAAATAATAAAACCAAGGGGCCATCACCAAAAACCAAAGGGATTATAAACCCAAGCGAATAATATTAAGCCCAAGGGATAAATATTATAAATCCAAGGTATATAAACCCCAAGATAAATATTATAAACCCTTCAATAAAGATGTATGATCAGAGTTAGCCACGGTTGATTTTCATATTCACACAATCTTTTTTACAATGCGAAGTTGGACTATGGTTGACTATGGTTGACTAGCTTTAGGACAAGTTTTGTCACAATGCGACATGGGACATTGGTTGACCATGCTTGATTTTGTTATTGATACAATCTATGTCATCCTGTGACATTAAACCATGGTTGACCATGGTTGAGAATGTGACATTGTACAAAGAGACAATCCTTCTCACAACATGACCATGGTTGACCATGGTTGATTATCATATTTAAACAATCTTAGTGTTCAACCATGATTGAATTCATAAAACATTGTTGACCATAATACATACTATAAATCAAAGGGAATAATTACTATTCGGATCAACTATTCCCCGGTTTATAACAAATGCAATGAAAAATACTATGAACAATTACATTGGTGAACCTAACTGAAAATAAAGTGAAGCAATTATCATAATAGCACCAATGAACTATAAACAAAAGGGAAAATATTAAACCCAATGGATAGATATTATAAATCCATGTGTACAGACCCAAGGACAAATATAAAAAACCCTCACATACTATAAACTGAAATGCATACAACAATACAGACAACAAATCCGAAAGTATCACAAACGCATGGAAAAAATATTGAATACAATGGAAGAATATTAAATGCTATCAAAAAATTAAAATTCAAAGAAAATTGACAAACACTTTTACACATGACAACAACAATGACAAGAATATCAAATTTCCTGACATTTAAACTGAAAAAAGAAAGATTTTATTGACATATATTTTTTAGAGATTTATTTTGTGTCCATTAACATAAACAAACTGTACAAGGAAAATTAACTTTAAATACTTAACCATAAAACAATTATTTAATGTGAGCCTCTTTTAAACACACCCAGACCAGTGACAAAAGCAACACCAATTCAAATCAACAAGCTAATGCTCATGACACTTCATTCTTTCCAACCAATCCCTTCTTGCTTTCCTCCCGAATCCGCTTTGGTGCAAATGATACAAGGTTTCGACATCTGATTTAATTACATCTAACACACAAATATGTTCATCAATAAAATGAGGATGGGAGCCATGTTTCCTATCTAGCCTTTTGCAAATTTAGGAAACAAAACTTATGGTTGCAACAATATATTTTATCACTTTAATGTAATAGATGCCAGCATTGTTCTCCATATCTACATTTGAATGACAAAAGTATACAATAAAAATTAGTACATAAGCAAAGAAACAGACACATATTTTGTTAGAGTTTTTTTGCTTTTATATTTTTTTTAAAGCCAAAAAAAATATTGGGCATAAATCTAATAACATTCAAAAAATGAGAAAAGAAAGCAGAAACATGTTAAATTTAACCAATCAAACAATAACAACAACACCAAAAAATTAATGACCCATGCAATTTCTTCCAAATGCTCAATTTGCTGACTTTACCAATCAACAGATCTATTCAAATGATCAAAAAGTAGAACAAAAAAAGTATCACTTGCATACAAATAATTGCATGAAACAACAACAATTATATAGAACTATTCATATTTTTCTCAAAGGGATGCAAAAACACTAAACCATTTCAACAATATTATACCCTGCGAATATGAACCCTTAGATTAAATAAACCAAACAAATTGATATTATAAACCCCAAAGAGTTATAAACTGAATGGAATAATATTAATCCAACAGATAATAAACCCAACGGATTGATACTAAAAACCCAATAGTCTATATTCCCTTGCATTTTTAGTATTAATCCATTCGGTTTATCATTCCCTACGTTTATAATTGGTTGGATTTTACTATTAATTCCTTGGGTTTATAATCCCTTTAGTTAAAATTATACCCTTGGGTTTATAATCCCAAGGGATTTAGTATTATACCCTACAAATATGAACCCTTACATTAACAGACCCAATCGATTGATAAAATAAACCAAACGGAATACTAACCCTTAGGTTTATAATATTAGTCCCTTGCATTTATTATCCCTTCAGTTTATATTATTACCTTGGGTTTATAATCCCTTGGGGTTTTATTATAAACCCCTTGGGTTTATAATACCAATCCCTTGCGTTACTAAATAATAAAGATTATTACTATTACCAAATATTACTACCATTATTAATTAATACTATTATATTAAAACCAATGGAATAATATTCAACCAAAGGAATTAATATTATAAAACCAAGGTATATAAACCCTATGATAAATATTATAAATGCAAAAAATAATAAACCCAATGGATTAATACTAGAAATCCAAGGGATTATAAACCCAAGGGAATAATATTAAACCCAAGGGATAAATATTATAAACCCAAACTATATAAACCTAAGATAAATATTACAAACCTTTTAATAAACATGGTTAACGAGAGTTGTCGATGGTTGATTTTCATATTCACATAATATTTTTCACAGTGCGAAGTTGGACTATGGTTAACCATCTTTTATTTTCATATAAGGATTCATATTCACATGCTATAATATTATTGGCCAGGTTTGAAATTAATATTAATCCCCAAGGTTCAATATTATTCCCCGTGGTTTAAAATTTCTTGGCTTTTTAGTATTAAACCCAAGGAATTATATGGTTGATCATGCTTGGCCATGGTTGATTTTCAAATCAAGAAAATATTTCTTGAAATGCGACTTTGCATCATTGTTGACCATGGTGGATTCTCATATTGAGACAAAACATGTCACAACGTGAAGTTGTACCATGTTCGACCATGAATGATTCCATAAAACAAGGTTGACCACAACTTCCCAAATTTATCATGGATGAAAAGAAAAAAAACAAAACAAAATAGTAGGCACAACACAATTGCTTTAATAGAAACATGACGATGTCAAACCATCCACGCATGTGATTATTTCCAAGAATTCGATATGGGAACTTTAACAGAAAAAAAAAAAAAATCAAAATAAATAACTAAATCATGGTAGGAAAAAATATAAACCATCAATAACATTTCCAACCACTTTTCCAAACTAGTGAATTGAGTTGCAGATAAAAACCTCAAAATGATATAGACTTCAATCACTCCTCTTTTTTCCTTAGTGTAACATAAGCATTGTTTTGCATTTTACATAATGCTGATAAGAAAAAGGTGGTGAAATCTATAAATCATCAATGGATCTCACTCTTGATATAGTTGTAAATTTCAAATCCTGCTTCTCTCTATCTCCAATGTCTACAGTGGATCATTGTAAAGTCATCCCTTGTTACTTGTGTATAGTCAAGCCCCATGCCATTTTTAAAGGAATTTGTCTAAGGTTCCCTCTAACAATAGGTGTTATGGGCACAAACTTTGGACAATCCTTGTCAAATGGAACACCAGTCTACTTCTCAAAAACAACTACAGTGAACTATGGAAGTTGAGGTGGTTGTGTACCAAGTGAATAAAATATATCTCCTATATACCCAAGAGCACCATTAACAAACCCAGCTTCCACCCACTAATTACACGTAAGCATGACACACTCACCACGACACAACAAGACCTCACGATCCAAGAGATCATCATCATTTTTAGAAATCTCAGATCTCCTACCACATTCTGCAACACATCTTGCAATTGGGAAATCCAATGATTTGAGAATTTCCCAATTGTGCAAATTAACAAGATCATTTGTTGCAAACAAGTGAACTGAAGAGTCAAATAAAACCTTTTCTTGACGATCCAAGAAAATATCCACATGCGTCATAAGAATATCCCAATCTTCCAAATAAGACTCCACGTTTCTTATAGTCATTAAAATATTGCGAAAATATGCTTTCCTAGGATGATCTCCCAGTTGTCTATAAATTTTATCCAAAGTGACAACACTGATGAAACTTTTCCACAACACTTTCCCGACCATTCTTCCTAAATATAGCGGTTTATCCTTAACTGGAGGAACTTGGCCAAGATCACCCACAAGAACCATGGACCTTCCACCAAAAGGAGAAGCTTTCTTTTCCAAAAAGGCTTCTCGCAAACATGAATCTATTTGCATAAACAAACTTGGCCCAAGGAAGCTCATTTCATCAATTAAAATATAACAAATGTGCTTTATTTCTTCCTAGAAATTTTTTAGATCTTGAACATTTAGTGTACCTATTAAATATATGAAATTTGTTAGAGCTTGAACATTTAGTGGTTTCATGTCTTTAAGAGGTATTTTCAAAGTAGTGTGTATTGTTTTGCTTTGTATATTAAAAGCCACAATAAAAGTTGCAGTAAGCAATAATATTGGACTTTTTTCACCCATTGATGAAGGTGAAAGATCATGAAAAATATAATGAATAAGAGAATATTTTCCCATTCCAATAATTCCTTGAATAATAATTAGCAAAGGATCATCATCTTGACCATTAACAAAGTGGTGAAACACAATTTCAAAAGCAGCACATTGTTTCTCTGATAAAGATGAAGGAAAGAAAATTGTCTCCCCAGTTGAATTTGTATTAAGAACACCAGAATAATTTGCATCTTGTATAAAATGGATTGCTTGTTCAATAATTTCATATGAAAACATTGTTTCCTACCAATTATGGTGAATATCAAATTCCCTTCTACCAAGGTTTTGAAGATCTTAAATCTCCACATTGTTAAGGGGAACTATTCGAGAAAAAGATTGCCACTCTTTTGAATCTCAACCAACATTTTCCTCATTTACAACGGGCTCATCATATTCTTCATTATTTTCATTTTAAAAAGGATTTCAAACAACATGCCACACATTATATCTAAAATTCCTCTAGTTCCCAATGACTGCTTCTCTTTTGAGCCCAATATCCAAAGAAATGTCATGAAATGGCTTGTACACCAACAACTATGTCCAAAAAAATGTTTCAAACTATTCAGAATATTCATCAGGAAAAACATAAAAACGTGGCCAAATGCGAACAACGACATGGAATTTTTGTGGTTTCCATTGCTCATGTCTACACCCAGCATCAAAACTCTATGATCTTACTGTTTTAATTAGGCACAAATGGCCCAAAAATTGGGGTCGCGTTTGATACATCTCGACAAAATTGTTCCCACATGAAATTTCATTAGAACGTACTATAACCCTTTGGTAAACTTTTTTCCTAGTGTTCAAATGGAAGAATTTACGACTACAGACAACAAGAGGCAACTTTAACAACATATGGCAACTTTCCTGTGCTCAAATGTCATGCTCAATAGGTGTTTCAACAAGGAACCTTATATATGCAGACAACATAGGAACATCACATGCACTGCCAGAAGAAACTCTCTTAAACATATCATGATAACGTTTAGATCTTCATTCTGCCTTTGAAGCATATTTCATAATATATTCCAACACAACATGTCAAGAAACAAATTGGTTGGCAATCAACATTTGCTCGCCACATAGTGAAAATATCTGCATTGTGAACATTTAAATGATCATTGTTCCGAGCTGGTTCATATTTTTTTTCCCTGTCCCATTCACATACAAACTTGAATCTGCATGAACTTTCCATGGAGCATTGTACCAGCAGGAAAGGTTCGACCCATTTTTCCTCAAACACAAATCTACACTACATTTTGTGTATCTCTGCACTCAATTGACCAAATGCTCATAATCTTCTTGAACGTTGCAAGAAAAAATTTGTTGTGTATTTAAGATGAATGGATCATCATTCACACTTCTAGGGATCACCACATTTCAACGATGTATGTCATGTGGATTCCAAGTTGTCACATATTTTTCAAAAAGTTTCTTTGTTGCATCGACACTCAAAGGGTTTAGCCAATCCATTCTCTCCATGTTAGAAGCTCTAGGAAATCAAAGGAAATTAGGGATGTGTGCAGAGCCTCTATGTTGCCACTCATATCTAAAAAAATCACACATGAAATCAAGAAATATAAACAAAAAACAATTCCAAACATTTTGTTGAATATTCTACATGACATAATAGAAAGGCACAAGAACAAACCTATACCAAAATTATCTCGCCCCAAGATATTTTTATAGAAAAACCTCACAAAAAATAGTGAATCTTTGGTGCATATAATTAGCAACAATATATGGATACTGAATAACATTAGAAACTTTTGTTTCATTCTCATTTTGACATCTGCATTGGCTATTCAAAGGCATAACACTATGCAATTCAGGCCACATTGTGTCAACTGCAGTTAACTTAAAAAACAAAGTAGGGAAACCCAACTAGGTGATCATGTTAGTGAGCTCAGATTGAAACTTTCTCCAATATGCCCTTGTACCCCTAAGAGACAAACCAAAATGCATCAATTTTTCAACCAATTTATTGTTTGGCAAATCGCGAAGTTATTCATGTAATTCTCGAACAATAGAAGGAGCATTTTCATGTAAACCCTTCTTCAAAAAAAAAAAGTTGTCACTCCCTAACTACGATGTCGTATAATCATATTCAAAAGAAAGTACCAAAATCTAGGATGTCTTCCAAATCTTTGATCATAATATCTAAGTAGGTGTAAACCATATTCATGAATTTCAATGTTGCAAATACATGGATGCAACCAATCAACATCTCTAGTCGAGAACAAAGTGGGGAATTCCATGTCTAGAAACCCTTCTGTATTGTATTAACAGGATACGTTCCAATATATGGCCATTCTAAAGCCTTTGCGTCTGTAGATTCTGCATTTTCAATAAATATTCTTATTTGATCAAATTCCCTACAATCATTCGACAAGCACGATAGAAATGATGATGGATGGAACGAAAAATAATTATCAAACTCGCTTTCTATGTCCTCTTCAGCCCTACGTGGTTCATCTATATTACTATCAACATGTTGTAGTTGTAACACCCTCCTCGCATATCTACCCAAGTAACCGACCAACTAGGGTAAACATTTGACGAGAGGCTATGATGATATGATTCAACCTCCTAGGTGTCCTTAAGGAAGTGGAATTGATGGAAATACATCAAACATACCTTCCACATCAGTAGCAATACTCCCAGGAGCCATCCCAACCATAGAGGTATCATGCCCCTAGGTCCCACTGAGTTTTTAAGATATTAAACCTTTGGATGCTCCCATGTTATGGGCATGCTAGCATCTAAAGAGCTCTAGACACTCCCACAATCCTGTATGCCCATGCCTAGGGACTATTTCCAGCAAACCTGTGCTATGGTCCATGTGATTTAAGGCACTTTTCAATCCCCCAATTCCAGCCACTGCCCAGAACTTTTTGTAACTTCTGGAATCCATTAAAAACATCATGAAAATACTAATAAATGAGAAACTAACTCTAGGAGTAGGCCTGGCCATCCCCAACCGAGAATGGCATTATGTCAAACACTTGGCATAAATGCAACCTACAAGTCTACGATACAAGGCAGAGTGTGAATGACTGAAAACTCTTATGATACATGACAAGAAGGATCACCACCTTCTCCTTTGAATTGTTATGACATCAATTAGGTCGTGCATCCATCATTTTAACAATTACAAGTAAATACATGAAATAACCATGACATGAACCAATCACTTAACCATTCTTATAACCAACATAAAGCCATGAAAATAAAAGTGAGACAGCATCTATTAAATCCACATATAAATAAGTACAAAAACAAGAGAACTTAGCTTGTATTTATCATAGGCAAATCCGACCAAGTTCATGACTTCCATGTACCACCTGACCATAGACATGGTTGAACCGAATCTTTATTTCATCCAGTCAGCCCCATTCCATTTTCCAAGCATGGAATCCAAAAACAACCAAGGGAATCCAGAGGCTAAACCACCTCCACCCTCGCTAAACCATAATCACACCAAAAATGGTTCTCTGATCACAAAACTGAACCAAACTTGGAATGCCATCCAAAATCCATCACTATCCTTGAGGAATTTTCCATCTCCATGTCTCTTAGGCTTTACTACAATCCAATCCTAGATCACTAATCCCTAAACTGAGATACATCCCTCAGTCTTTACCGTGTATCCCACAAAAAATGGTCAAGGGATTTCTAGGCCTTTGGGAATGAACCTTGAGACCACCTTCGCCCCAGATTCCAAAATCCATCCAGCAATTCCAAAGCTAAAAACTGAGATCAACATCCCAACACACAATGGCATCTGGAAATAGAGAAGGCTACACTGAAAACCACTGTCCTAACCTAGCCAAACCATGCCACTGAAAGAAAGAGAAACATACACCAACATGTAAATCCATGCATGTCAAAACCAGCTAGGAAATCACACATGCAATATGTTATGTGCAAGTATTCATGCTAAATATACTTTATCCTTCTCTTCCTTACTTGATCCTTGCTTTCCTTCCTTTTCTTTACCTGCTTTACCTTCCTTGCTCCAAAGCTAGAGTGCTCCAAGAAAACTCTAAGTGTCCAAGAGAGAGAGAGAGAGAGAATAATGAGAGAGCTCCAAAACTAAACTGACCAATCTTACATTGACCAAACTTGCCAATTGATCCTCAAAAGCCTTTTTATCAATGAGACCCTTATTTTCTTCAATTTCCATTATTTCCCTTCATTTACTCCTCACATGAAACTTGTGACCTTTAACCTCCCTTTTCTCCTATTTTCCTGTATTTGCATAAATAATTGTACCAAAAATTCATTTTTTCCTTTCTAATGTCTTTGCCAGTTTCCTTTAGCAATAAACACATCCAGTGATGCCCACTAGGATATCTTTGCCCAATATTCAACTTGGAATAAGTGTGCCTTAACCGTGGTCTTATTTTCCCTTTACTAACTTTTATTACATGGAAATTTCACTAGGGTTGTTATAGAACCCTCCCCCTTGGGGAACATCATTGTCGGTGTTAAACCACACCAAGACCTCAGCAAAATAGCTGAAAAAAAAACATACTACCCATGAAGCTTTATAACTTAGCTCGTTGTAGTATTTACAATGAAAGACCTGCTCAAAAGAAAAACATCATGACAACATGACACGATAACAACCATACCCCTTACTAAAGCTTTATAGCTCATTACGATATTTACAATAACCATATATACACATATGCACATTTTCTACACCAGCAAAATAAAAGGATACAATGCCTGCATCCGCAACAAGGGAATCTAGAGGCTCACACCTCCACCCTCAAATTGATACCAGGATTCACCTCCTTCCTAGGAAGTCCATAATCCACTACCACAATCAAACTGCATCCAATTTCCAGTGCCATAATCCAGCACCACTTTTCCTCTCAGTGAACAATTACCGGCTCATTGTTCCAGGTCCCACTCCTAATGTGCATTTGATTCCATCTGGCAATGATAATCACCAAAATAAATATATCCTCGACCTTCCCTTCTCTGCTACACAGTCCCTCGGGAAATCGGGTCACCCCTTCCATGTAGTCACTCACCTTCCAAGTTCCCCAAGATCCCCTATCTCCAGCAATCCATCCCTTGTAAAGACTTCCTCACATCAGAAAGTCAAACAACCAACGCATATATTTGCCTCAAACCATCATATCAGTAATAACATGCTCATCAAAATCAATGGACTCTATTGGGTACCAGTGTCCCACAATGGCCCTACTCTTAAAGTTCTTATGACCAACATATTGTTGCATGTCCCAATTGTTTTTTTCATTGTTGCTAATGCTTGCAATTGATTTCAACCACCCAAATGGGAACTTCTGTGTTTCCTCTACCAATCACATAACTTCAATTAGATTAAAATAAATTCAAATTATACCTCATTGGTAGCTCACCAATAAGGTACACTTGCAATCTTATTTACTTCTTGTCACAACAAGTCAAACTAGCATCTTTGACCAAATCATCATGTATAAATATATCACATAAGAGCACAACCATCATAGTTCAAAATCATAAATCACACAAAACCATCATAAACCAGAATCATAATTCACACGCATAATAAAAATGAAATAAAATATTGATACTTATCCTTTAATCAATCCTTAGCTTCTACCTTTGTCTTTATTCTGCACACACTCCGGATCGGTTTCCACACCCGACAAACACCTATAACCTTCTCCTCAACCATGTGCACATACACATAGTGTGCATCACACACATACAACCACACATGACATACAATGCCATGTAATACATGCACCTATACCTAACATACAATGCATACACCTAGACCCAATGTAAAACACAACACAATAAATACACCTACATTTGGTGTACACCACAACATAATACATACACCTACATCCAATGTATAACGTAATACATATATGTACACGTAGTAAAACATAACGAATACACATGTCATGATACCACGACTACCCCATGCACATACATAATACACCTACATCCAATGTATAACATAATACATATATGTACACATTGTAAAATATAACTAATACACATGTCATGATACCACGACTACCCCATGCACATACATAATACTGCATGTACACAACACAACATGTATGACATGGACATAATATTGCATGTACAACATGTACACAGTACCACCTATACACAACACCACCTTCATAACATGTACACATCATCACATGCACACGTCACCACATGTACAACATGTACACAACACCACATGTATATTCTACCACCTATATAATGTGTACACAACACTAGACGTACACAACACCACATGCACGAAATTTACATGACACCACATGTACACAGTACCATATGCACAACATGTACACAACACTACCTATACACATCACCATATGTATAACATGTACACAACACCAAATGCTCACAACACCACTTGTACAATCATGCACACAACACCATATGTACATAGCACCACATGTACAACATGCACGCAACACCACATGTACATAGCACTGCATACCCAACATGTACATAACATCATCTGTACTCAACACTGCATATCCGACATGCGCACAACACCATATGCACACAACACCTCATATCCAACATGGACATAACACCATCTATGCCCAACACTACATATGCAATGTTCACACAACACTATCTATGCCACCCTATACATAACATTGCATAACAACATGTACACACACTATATATACACAACACCACATGTTCACAACATCAAAAATGCAACATGTACAACATATACAATATATGCACAATAGTAGTATCACACATCCAAAACCACACTGTCTCTACCAAGAAACCTTGCTTCCAGTGTCTCTCGGCCATCCATGCATATCCTATCATGTCGCGCATCACATTTTTTTCATTCCGCTGATGTATCTCTCAACATTAGCCTATCCATAACATAAACATAGACATAGTATAATCACATAATATCAATTCATATCCACTTGATACTTACCTCAAAGATATGTGAGGCTATTCTTCCCACTTGATTCCTCATGAACCAGGAATATCTTCATGCCATTCACCTGCATATGCAATCATTCCTCCACAAGAACGATTCCTGATGACCTTGTCATACAGTGAAATAGATACATACATACATACATATATATAATATTAGCACAAAATAGTCATGATATCATGAGAAAACGACATACATATATACATATATATACATCGACACAATCATGATCACAACATAATTACTAGATATCATAACGTCAAGGTTAAGAGAACTTCCTTTATCCGTGCAACACATGTACAACATTGAGAACAACAATTCCCAATGTAGCTAAGGCATCTGATGCCTCAAATCTATTTACTTTACCTTTTCTTATTACTTTTGTCATGACTTTCCCACCATCATCCATTTTGCATCAATCGACCCAATCAATCCAACTAGTTGTTATACACTTGCCTTTAGCTACCCTTATACATGCACTGAGCTTCATCCAGGTCTTACATCACTTGTTGGGTTTCATTCAGCTCTCCTTGGGCTCCATTAACTTTCCTCTTTCCCAACCAATTCCCCAGACCCTAAACATAAAAGGAAACACAAGAAAAAAACAAGAAGAAAATTGTGGCAAACCAATAATAATACAACACCACAACCAAAGTGGCATGGTCATGCACAAGACGCAAACAAAACTACAAGCACAACAAATCACCAAAATATCGAAATCACAAGACTAACAACATACACCATGACTCAATCCCCATGGTTCCCAGTGCTTCCAAGGGAAATCTCAACCTGAGACTTCTTCAAGATTCCATGGCAATTTATTTTCCATGCGATCCCTTGCATGACACTGCCATCAACACATAGTTGTCAGTTCTTAGATAAACATAACAATACACTAGTTACCTTACCTTATTATGCTAAGCACGTTTCTTACAACTGAACACATCCATGCCATCTCTCAAGGGACTCTATTTCCATTGACAGATCCACCTGTAACTAGATACTAGCTATTATACCTGTCAAATACAAGTTCATGAATCTAGCACATATCCACATAATGTCAAACAAGATTAAGTTTAAGAAGACTTCATGTATGCAAAGCACTCATTCATTTGGAATTAGTGTTTCCAAACATAGACAAAAGAATTCTTGCCCAATTCCTTTCTTTAACCTTTTCCTTGCTATAATTGAATGTTACTATGCATGGTCACATCACCCAACTGTTATTTATATAAACACATCAACTATTACCTTTTCATGCTAATACCAAACACGTTTCCTACACTGTTTACACATGTCAAACACATGTTCCAAATATCAATACAGCCATATCTATCAATTTGAAATCAAGCTTTATCAAGACAAGCAATCATGTCATAATTCATAGTCATTGGACATAATACTACAATTGTCACCTACTACACTCAAGTACATGTCATCTATCTCAACACATATGTGTTAGTACAATCATCTTGAAACAATATCATTCATTCAGGAAATATTACATACACATACTCATATCATGCAAGTAATCAAACATTTAGACAACAGATAGGTGACATAATAGACACCAACACTCAAACACCTAATAGATGATATAATCAAACATTCAAGCAAAAAGTAGACGACATAAGAAAGCTCATACCTTAATGTATCTTAGGGGAGGCTATCTTGTCTGCACAATCAATCCAGATTAGCATGATATAACTTCATGGCATATCAAATCAAAAATAAATAAGGTCATGATATCCAAAATAGTCACTAGCTAACATGTTCACATCATAAACTCATAAACATTTGTCATTTATGCATAACAATCACACATGTACAATCAATCTAGATTAGTACAACACAATGTCACAAATAATTCGACTCATACCTGAATGGCATAACCCTAACCATCTGCATAGGCCAATCCAATTTAGCATGATACATATAACATCAATATCTTAGTGTAATAACCCTAATCATCAAGTTACTAACATATATCATCAACAAGTTATATATCATGCTCATCAACTACATATAACCTAATCATCAAGCTAGCTATCATATAACAACAACAAGGTAACCTATAACATATTCAACAACAACATATAACATAATCATCAAGTTATCTAACATAAAACAACAAGAACAATGAATACAACCACATGTTACTACCACTCATGACTATCTGATACATGTGCATATGACTACACTTACCAAATAAATTCTATCATGTATGTAACCATAACATCAATAGACATGTACATAAACCTAATGTATATAGCCCTAATGCATATAACAATCCATTAACTAACATACTTGCATGCCTAACATCTAAACTTGTATGACGACATGCTCTTGCCTCGAGGTCCAATGTTGAAACTTCACTTTAATGATCTACATCTCCTACTCTATCTCAGCCATCACATCTACATCATAACAACCAACATCATCATTATGACCTAATTGCATACAATGACCTCACAATGCATGTACAACCTACCATACATGCATAACAAATGCATATACAACCATACACTCATTGTGACACATCCCACAACAACACCCTCAACCTTCACATGATGACATCACTACAACCATGATCAACACCATGTAAATGCAACACGCACATGGACTACAAACATAAGCAACACATATGCAACCGACATGAATGCATGACCAACACACCGCCCATCTAGTTCGAGGGTGAACCATGCTTTGGTACCACTATGTGGTATCATAGATGACCCAAAGAGAGTGCAACCCACTCTAATTCCACTCTGTAGTATCATATATGACCCAAAGAGAGTGAAACCCACTTTCATACCACATAGTGGTATCATATATGACCCAAAGAGAGTGCAACCCCACTTTGATACCACTCTGTAACACCCTCCTCCCATATATACCCAAGTAACTGGACAACCAAGGTAAACATGTGACAAGAGGCTACTATGATATGATTCAACCTCCAAGGTGTCTTTAAGGAATTGGAATCGAGGGAAACACATCAAACATACTTTCCACATCAACAACAACACTCCAAGGAGCCATCCCAACCACATAGGTATCATGCCCCTGGGTCCCACCGCATTTTAAAGCTATTAAACCTCTATATGCTCCCATGTTATGGGCATGCTAGCATCCAAAGAGATCTAGATTCTCCCACAAACCTATATGCCTACGTCTAGGGACTATTTCCAGCAGACCTTTGCCAAAGTCCGCAGGATTTAAGGCACTTTTGAAGCCCAAAATTCCAGCCAATGCCCATAACTTGTTGTAACTTCTATAATCCATTTAACACATGTTGACAAGACTAATAAACCAAAAAATAACTCCAGGATTAGACCTAACCATCCTCAACTAGGACTGACATTCTTTTAAACACTTTGCATTAATGCAATCTACAAGTCTAGGATACAAGATAGAGCATGAATGACTAAAAACATTTATGAGACATGAAAAGAAGAATCACCACCTTCTCCTTTGAACCATTATGACATCAATTAGGTCTTGCATCTATCATTTTAACAATTACAAGTAAATACATGAAATAACATGAACCAATCACTTAACCATGCTTATAACCAGCATAAAACCATGAAAATAATAATGATCACACCAAAATCAATGCTCTGATCACAAAACTGAACCGAACTTGGAATGCCATCCAAAATCCATCACTATCCTTGAGGAATTTTCCATATCTTTGTCTCTCAGGCTTTACTACAATCTAATCCCAAATCACTAGGCCCTAAACTAAGACACCTCCCTCGAGCTTAACCATGTATCCAGCCAAAACCAGTCAAGGGATTGATATGCCTTTGGGAATAAACCTTGAGACCACCTCTACCCCGGATTTTGAAATCCATCCAGCAATTCCAAAGCTCAAAACCAATATCAACATCCCAACACACCATGGCATCTAGAAATAGGAAAGGATAGGCTTGAAACCACTATCATAACCTAGAAAATTCATGCCACTGACAGCAAGAGAACCATACACCAACATTCAAAGCCATGCATGTCAAAACCAGCTAGGAAATCACAAATTCATGTTACCTGGAATTATTATTGCTTAAGCTATTTGATCCTACTCTTCCTTTCTTAATCCTTGTTTTCCTTCCTTTTCTTTGCTTTCATTTCCTTCCTTACTCCAAATCTAGAGTTCTCCAAGAAAACTCTGTGTCCAAGAGTGAGAGAGAGAGAGAGTAATGAGAGAGATCCAAAAATGAACTGGCCAAACTTGCCAACTGATCCTTTGAAGCCTTTTTATCAATGAGGCCTCTATTTTCTTCAATTTCCATTATTTTCCTTCATTTCCTCCTCACATGCAACATGAGGCCTTTCACCTCCCTTTTCTCCTATTTTCCTTTATTTTGATGAATAAGTGTGCCAAAAATGCCTTCTTTCCTTTCTAATGCCTTTTCCTTTGCCTTTTCCGATTTCTCTTAGCCATAAACACACCCAGTGATGCCCACTAGGATATCTTTGCCCAACATTAAACTTGGAATAAGAATCCCTTAATCGTGGTCTTATTTTGCCTTTATTAACTTTTATTACATGGAATTTTCACTAAGGTTGTTAGAGTGGCATTGTTGGGTCTCCAAAATTCCATCCACTTGTACCCACATTTATATCATTTTGCTCTCATTCCATAACTCTGTAGCCCCATAACCCTACATTTAGTAACCATTTTCATGATTATATGGGTTTATCATTATTATTTTCCAAGTCATTTATTTTAAGTATTTTAAGGGAATTTATGATTAGATATTAGGAAATTAACATGGTTTCATATATATCTAAAAGTGGTATGAGTTTTTTGATATTGTAGGCCTACTTAGAGATTCAATAAAGGTCCTATTTGGCCACCCAACCACAAATTCGAATTTCAAATTCCAACTCATGAAGATTTGTGGAATATTTGTAGAAGATGTGGATCATTATCTAAGCACATTCAAAGGAGAATAATCATGGATGTTTTGATGTGTCTCTTATAAAAACTAAGAGAGAAATTGGAGAGGATTTGTTTCTTATATTTTAGGTGATTGGTTGTAACCACAAGAAATAAAAGTGGATTTAGGATAGATTTGAGGATCTATATTTATTGAATAGTTATCTTCAATTATTGTAAAAATAGCAGTGCATCCTTCATACAAAGGGTTCCAAGTTCCAAGTTCCATATTTTAGAGTTCCATCCATGTAATTTGTAAAATGAGGATAGAGAAGAAGATATTTGAATTCTTGTAATATATTTGTATCTTTTCTCCAACTTCATTTTATGAAATACCTACTGTTGCTTTGATCTCCAAAATGTGATAATTGTTCGGTGTGCTTACTGAGGAATGGAGGGCCCCCATCAACCACAGTTTGCACATATCTTTTCCATTTGTTGTAATTGTTGTAACATTATGTAATTATGTTATTTCATTTATTTCATTTTATGAAAGTGTAATTTTCCTTTCAGCAAGTGTGATTTTCAATTCAAGCAAGTGTGGTTTTCATTTCAGCAAGTGTGATTTTCAATTCAACAAGTGTGAAGTGCGATTTCATTTCAACAAGTGTGATTTCCTTTATGCAAGTGTGATCTCAATTTCTTTATGATTGGATTGGAATTAGATTGGATTGATTTAATTTTCTTTGTAATTAGTTGCAATTGCATTAGATTAATCTATTCTGATAAATAACCACCTAGTACATATAGTACATGTATACCTCATCAGTTCACGAACCCTGGGTTGACAATTAATGACAGGGATTTAACTCACAATTAAATAACCCAAAAAACATGTTGGACACATCAGTAGGTCTTTCTGGGAGAGTTGTAACTGAATCCATATCAACTTCAACATCCCTATAATATTTATCCATTTGGATTTTGTAAAGCAAGGCATCCATGACACATTGTCTCTTCACATAGCATTCATAATATCTCGATTCAACACCACTTCTTCTCTCAATAACATAATCAAGTTGTTCAACACGTCAAGGAATTTTATTTGCAATAGTAGATATATCTTTGGGAAAGCTTATTGTATGACCACTATATTTATATTGACCACCACGAGCTTTCGACACTTGCAGTATTGGATTCACCCTTGCTATTAACATTTATTCCACTTGTGTCAAAACTCTTAGAAATTTTGGTTGTTCACCTAGATCCATGTTGTTAAAATGAGAAAAATGATGTGAGCCTTTCTCCCCCCTACACCTTTTACAAATGGACCCTTCATGCCATCTTAGGACTTGTATATCAAGATAGCATTCATTACACACTTGGAACATATGCACAAAAAACATATCATCAACCCTGAAATGAAATTTTCTATGTGCTTCAAGCATGTCATTGCTAAAACGAAAACAACCAGCCCTGTTCCCCCTACCAAAAACCATTTGAACCTGAAGATGACCATAAACAACCGGGGTAGTTTCGGCATGAGTAATGCCATTTATTTCCATGGTATGATGAACATCCATTCCCCTAACTTCACTACAAACAATTTCATTATGTGTACCAAAATATAAAAATATTTATGTAAAAACCAAGAATGTTAACAATGAAAACTCAAATTTTTCAAGTGACCAACCATTTCAAAAAAGAGAGAATAGACATTTTAGTGGTTACTACACTCTCCAACCAGAAGTTGAGGAACTGATAGAGTTTTCCGTGCCTGTAAATATGGTTGTTGTCCAATGTTCAATTCAACATTGTTATAAACAACATATAATAATGAATGAACAAAACAAACCAAATTTTTTTATTCAAATGTTCAAGACTTCTAAAATTAAAATTAGAGAAAGCACATTCACATTCTAGAAAGGACAAGTTTTCAACCTTTCTCTGCCGCAAACAACATTCCCAACAGAGTTACATTGAGAGACACTAGGCCCAACATCCCCAACACATTGTTTCAAATTGTCAACCATCCTAGCAAACATGCTACTATCAATGAATAGATAAGAGCCAACCAGTTATTCAAGCCCTTCATTTCAGCCACCTTCCATTATAGCAATTCTTCCATTATTTCTAGATTGGCCACCATTCTCATTTCTTTCAATGCGGCCTTCTAAAGACAATGCACCTAAACAACACAAAATGTGAGGAAAACCTCACAGAAGTGGACATAAATTGTGGAACAAAGCATGTGGCAAAATGAATATTTCAAAATAGTCTTGTTGGAAAAAAACACCAAAGGCCCCATACTCACAGTGTTCAACAACCCCAGGTTCACCATTTGCTCCAATTTCACAGCTCAACCCATGAGGTTCAAATCTAACTGAGGATGTTGGTTGCCCCACCTCTGAACACAAGTAAACACCAATATATGTCACCAAAACATTTTGCAATAAAAAAGACAAGATAAAATAAAACCGCTCAATAATAAATATTTTCCATCAACACCAAAAAATGGGTAAAAATGAAAAATATTGTACATGTACTACTCCAATAGATATAGTATGGAAAGATTCAAGAGGACAGACAAAGTTGACTATATAGTTACTACTTGGAACACCCCAACGCACATTTCCAGTAGATTAGTCCAAATTGTTGAACATGCCAGGAATGATATCACTAGCAACAAACAAACCAGAGGCTGCAAATTGTCCATTTGCATCAACCTACTCATCTTGAAATGTTTCATTTCCTCCATAATGTTCAGATGAATCTTGGTTGTTCGTCATATCGATGCTCTCTTATAGAATGGGAAGGTGTAGAAAGAAGTCAAATTTTAGAAAAGTTACAAAGATAAATATTTTTGATAATCAACATCAATGAAAGAAAAATTCAAATAATTTATCATTCTAAACACAATTTTTCTTTTGCAATACTCACGATTTTCAACCTCACCATCCCGACAATTTACTGAAGTTATTTTCCTTCATTGGTAAGTATCCCTACTACATGAATTGATAGCTTCCTTGTTCTGTTGATACCATTGTCGTTGATATTCATTTTTTCTCTCACGAGTGGATGGCGAGTGAGCTCTTTTACCTGCATGCTTGCTTGTTTCCTCGCTCAACATTTATACAACCAATTAAAACTCTTGTATCTCACATTCTTTTTTAGAACCCCCAACAATGGTAAACAAACCCATATTCACAACATAATGAACCCCAAATATTTTCCAAATACCAACCTATAAATGAAACCCACACATCCTTAACACATAACAAATACAACCAGTGAAATATGAAAGAAATTACAAAAAACAAACCATATAATAAAAATTTGGAAAAAAAATTGCAGCCTTTTCTTTCCAAATACCTTCTACCCAAAAATGTTTTTTTTCTACAAAATCTTTGATATTGATTATAGAATATCATAAAGAACATACAAAGTAATATTTATCTCTTAAAGAAAAGATTCAATCTCAACATAAATATGTGTTAAGTCAAACATCACAATTCATGACACAATGATTTCATGTTCATAATTGAAAATATTGGACAAACTCTACATTTCCAACAATGTCTAATAAAAAACATCTCCAACACTCAAACGCTATAAAAAGACACCCACAGTTACTGGTGGTATTTCTACAGTAGAATCAACATTTGGAATAAGTGAGAATAAATTTCCATTTTTGATGTATTCATTGAAACTATCAACAGATGGAGCATGGAACCCTGATGTTTCCAACATGGAGACACCATCAACAATTGCCTTTATGCAGACCCCACTCATCAAATCATATACCTTTAACTACACTTCCACGGAACCCAAAAGAAGCACTTTTTCTTGGACACCACGAAAAGGAAGGTACCCCAGGAATTTACTATTTATATCCACAAACATCTCTTCAAACAATATCCAAATGAACCTTCAATAATATTCAAACTATTCAACACTTTGTTCATTCAAAGGCTACCCAATTTCAAAATTATCTATTTCTTCTAATGACCAAATAGACGTAGCATCATTATTCACGAAACAAAGAACTTGGTTCTTGTAGTGCCCTATTTCCATACATCATATGTCTAAAATAGGCACAAACCTAAAACCCCAATTGTTCCTCTCTAGCTTTAACCAATATATAGGGCACCCATATGTAGAATAATCATCATAATCCTTGTCAAAATACAAAAAAAATAATTCCTTTATAGAAAATAGCCTCCTTTGGTGATGGCATGCCACCATAAGGAAGTATTGTTCTCCTCCAAACCATGTCATCAATGCTACAGAGTAAAAAATGTGGATCCATCTCACAAGACACATGTTTCAGTACAACCCATACATATTTCTGAAGGCTAGATTTTCGCAAAATAGATAAGAATCCTTACTCTCCAAGATGAAGAAAACCAATCTTCCTAAATGTCTTTGTAAAAGGGTTCACAACAAAGAAACTCTTAAAACCCAAATAATTTGGAGGTGAACTGAATAGAATCATTGATCCAACAATGCATTCAATTCTTAATCCAAATTCAAGAAAAGAGGAAAACATGGAAGATATTACTTCCTTGCCACTCTGGTAAGACCCAACAAAACAACCAGGCCCCGTACAAACTACTAAAGCAATAAATCCAAACTCTTTGTCACCACAATGATCATAACCAGCAAGAAAGACTCGGTATTCCAACAAAATACACCATTGTTTGCAGACCAGCTTAAATCTCATCAACACGGACAAAGGAAGCCAACGAAAAATAGGTGCAATAATTTCAAATGATAAAAACTCCCAAATAGTGCCATCCATGATTACATGAAGAAATTTGTTGAAAGGGAAGAAGATGCTACAAATTTTATGCCATAAAAAACAAAAGCGATATCAACAAAATGCACAGAACATTTAACATTGAAACATATAAAAACAATTTATCAATATTTTCCAAAAGATCACATATACAAAACCTTCAATCTAGCTACTTTGCAGTAAAAATTAACCATTCTCCATTTATAAATATTATAAACAGAAGGGAATAATAAACCCTAGGTATTAACACTATAAACCCAAGTGTTTGTAAATGTAAGGGAACAATATTTAACCAAAGGAATAAGAACCTTTAGGAATATAACAAACTTTATGGAAATAGGAATGCAATGGATTGTAAATGTAAGGAAAATTATTATCTCTATTTCTCAATTTATATGTCAATTCAGTATGCCATTCCTCAATTATTATCATATTTTTTTCAACATATATTTCATCTTTAATATGTGATTTAAATAATTTTCAATATAATTGTTTCTCTAAATTTAAAACTTTTTAGTTAGTTTTTATTAAATTTAATTTTTGATATTTTTTATTCAAAATTTTCTTTTTCAATTTGAAATATTAAAATATTTCAAGAATCAAGTTTAATATTAAAATTTAATTATTAAACTTAACATATCACAAAGGTTCAATATTAAATATCTTCATGGGATTTAATCGACCACAAGGCTTTATTTTTTAACATGTTCACAAATCACATAATGCTTGATTCAACATTTACAAATGTTGTATACATATATATTGCACATTACTCACTCCCAACGTGGAAAATGTTTTTGTAAAAGGTTAGACATTGAAGAGGGTTACACCATTGCAGTATTGATATGACTCCACTATTGCCTAGCCGTCAGGTGTCTATACACGTTTCCACACCTAGTAACTTAATCCCAACAATTGAAGGTCGCATTGAACTCTCTAGAGTTTTTCCACCGCTTACCCAATGTCATTCTGGATCTCGATCTCTGGTCCCGGGTCAATGATTATCCAAAAAAAATCTATGATCTACGATGTGACGCCGCAAAGGTTCATTTTTCTCTATTTCTTTGAGGGAAAACAACTCTGCAACTTCGAATGCCACGACATTATGATATTACATTTCCTCAAGTTAGTGTTATTTCTCTCTCAACACCTTAACGTCAAGTTGCTTTTTTATGGATTGAATTTTCTCTATAAAGTTAATTTTCTCAAGCTTATACGCTTTCTTACTTACAGGTCCAGCGGGGTTTCTGATGGTTATGTGTCTGGCTGCTCTTTGCAGGGTCAATTTTACTATTGTCAGCTTACTTTATCACCTATGTAACATTTGTTATGAGGACAAATCCCTCTTGTAGACAAGAGCGATCTCCATAGGCTTCTAAGAACCCTAATAAATAACATACATTAATTTCTTTCTCAACACCTTAACATCGAGTTGGTTTTTATGGTCTAAATTTTCTTTATGAAATTAATTTTCTCAGGCTTATACGCTTTCTTACTATCAGGTCCGTGGAGGTTTCTAATGGTTTTGTGTTTGGCTGCTCTTTGTGGGGTCAATTTTACTATTGTCAGCTTATGTAACATTTGTTATGAGGACAAATCAGTATCACTTTGTGAGGGATATGATAGAAGAAAAAAAGGTGTTGTTGGTAAAGGTGGACACTTTAAAGAATACTGCAGATACATTGACAAAATATGTGAGCTCTGAGAAATTCTCTTGGTGTAGAGAAACAATGGGTGTTGCAGGGCTAGATAAATGACTAAGCTCTCTTGTGGCCCCCTGTGGAAATAAAACAACAAGAGGGAGAATGTTGGGTTCTTTCCACGACTAGCCCACGTAGTCAACTGGGGGGTTAGAAGGGGGGTAGATCCGCCCCTTCGTTGCGCCAATTGCGTAGTGGGGGGAGTCACAGGGGGTTTGAGGGGTGCACTCTATGGGGTCCAGGGCAGCGCCCCAGAAAATTTTGGTTTTGGTCCCTATATTAGGTTGGGTGGACCTAGCTATGGTTTTGTGCATGTTTTTCGCATATGGTTTTGGATGCGATGGTTTTTGGTCCATGGTTTTGGACGTGATGGTTTTCGGTCCATGGTATTGGATGCTTCGGCATGTATAAATATGTATTGTAACATTGAAAGGAACATAATGAAAAATCAAACTAGTAGTCCTAGTTTTGGGATACAGGGGAAAATCTCCTTGTATATGTGTTTTATGTGTTATGCTCTCGCATTTTTTATTTTCTGTGTTTTAGAATTCATATGTAGGTAATTTTTGTATGGGGTTAAAACCTACATTTGGTATCAGAGTTGTTTTGGCATCAAGTGGATGCCTTTGTTGTTGAGGGGTTTCACTCAGGCCTATGGTAGACCCCGTTCAGTGGGAGATCTGTGGGATCGATTCTGGTGGTGAAAGAAGATGGCTAGTAGTGGAAAGATAGAGATCAATAAATTTAATGGTTAGAGTTTTGAGTTGTGGAAACTCAAGATGGAGGATCTGTTGGTGGATAAAGATCAGTGGGTCGTGGTAGATCCAGGTACTAAACCAACTGGAGTGTCTGATGAAGAATGGAAGAAGTTGGATCGGAAGGCAAAGAGCACAATACGATTATGTGTCTTATATTCAGTATTGTTGAATGTATCATGGGAAGCTATAGCGAAGGCTTTGTGGGACAAGTTAGGGACTTTGTACCAATCTAAGTCTCTGGTGAATAAACTGTTCCTACATAAAAAGATGTATAAACTGAGGATGAAAAATGGAGACTCAGTGACAGAGCATCTGAATATGTTTAATACTATGGTAAGTCAGTTATCGTCTATTGATATCAAAATTTCAGATGAAGATAAGTGCATTAGTTTGTTGTGTTCTCTACCAGATTCATGGGATAGTCTAGTTATTGTAATAGGTAGCAATGCAACTGCCCTGCAGTTTGATGAAATAGTCTCATCCTTGCTGATGGAGGAGATGAGATGGAAAAATATGGGGAGCTAGAATGGTGATGCCTTGTCTATACGAGGATGATCATCGAGTGGGAGATCTAAATCTCCAGGAAAATTTGTAAAGGTGGTGTGCCAGAAATGCGGAAAGGAAGGGCACTTCAAAAGGCACTGTAAATCTAAATCTCCTGAAAAAGGAAAGGGATCTGATGATGCTCCTTTTGCAGAGGAAAAAACCACCTCAAATGTAGGTGGGGATGTGTACTTGGCTTCTTCATGTACACATGTAGATCATGAGGCATGGTTGATTGACTCAGGTGCATCCTTTCACTTCACTCCCCATAGAGAGTGGTTTTGCAGGTATGATAAATATGATGGTGGTGATGTCTTCTTAGGGGATGATAGGAAGGCTAGAATCATTGGTCGCAGAAAAGTAAAGTTGAAGTTGCAAGGTGGAAGGCTTAGAACACTTCCATGTGTTCTACATATTCCTGCATTTGCCAAAAATCTGATTTTTGTAAGCAAGTTGGATGATGTGGGTGTAAAAACAATGTTTGAGAAGGATACTTGCAAGATGGTTCGGGGAGCACTAGTATTGATGCGGGGAGTTCAGATTGGAACTCTGTACAAGCTACAAGGTAGCATTGTCATTGATGGGTGCAACAGTTCTATGGTTTCTAAAAGTGGAGAAGAAAATCTAGTGGTCTCTGGAGAGAAGACCATGTTGTGGCATCAAAGGCTTGGACATATTGGAGAGAAGGGCCTTCGAATACTTCATGGTAAAGGTATGGTAGAAGGTATGAGTAATAGCTCTCTGGATTTTGATTTCTGTGAAAATTGTGTATATGGGAAGCAGATCGAGTGAGTTTCCCCTCTGGTGGTAAGAGGACGAAACAAATATTAGAGCTTGTGCATAGTGATGTGTTTGGACCTGTGAAGGTTCCATCACTAGGTAAGTCTGTGTACTATGTATCATTTATAGATGACTTCTCAAGGAATACATGGATATATTTCCTTAAGAAGAAATCTGAAGTCTTTGATAGGTTTAAAGAATTTAAGGCTCTGGTGGAAAATTAGACAGAGAAGAAGATAAAGTGCTGAGGACAGATAATGGTGGAGAATTTTGCAGCAAGGAATTTGAAGAATTCTGTAAGAAGTGTGGGATAGCACGACAGAAGACTACTCCATATACACCTCAGAAAAATGGAGTCGCAGAAAGAATGAACAAGACGTTGATGGAATGGGCAAGAAGCATGCTTAGTGGTGCCGAGTTAGGACAGGAATTCTGGGTAGAGGCGGTAGATACCGCATGTTACCTGGTCAACAGGTCACCTTCATCAGTGTTCGAGGATAATACTCCACAAGAAGTATGGACTGGTAAGAAACCCTCTCTTTCACATATGAAGGTATTTGGATGTGATGCATATGTACATGTTCCAAAGGAGAAACGAACCAAGTTGCATAGTAAATCTGAAAAGTGCATATTTATTGGGTATAAGGATGGTTTAAAGGGTTATAAGCTTTGGAACCTAGTCACGCGGAAGGTTGTGTATAGTCGAGATGTGGTGTTCAGAGAGGTGAAAGATGTTATTAAACATGAATTCCAACCAAAGGAATTTGTGAAGATAGAGTTTGAACTAAAGGAGGAAGAATTAGACTCTGTAGCAGAGGAGGAATCAGAAGATGAAGAGCCACAAAATCTGGCTGTGAGAAGATCAGTTCGAGAAAGAAGGCAGCCAGAAAGGTATAGTCCATCTGCTTTCTGTTCAAATTTTTCTTTGCCTGTCACTGATGATGATCCCAGAACTGTGAAGGAAGCAGTGGATTCAGAGGATGGGAAACTCTGGAAAGAGGCCATGGTTGATGAAATGGCATCTTTGCACAAAAATGAGGCTTGGGATCTAGTGGAGTTTCCGGCTAGAAGGAAACCCATTGGCAGCAAATGGGTGTTTAAGAAGAAGACAAATGTAGAAGGAAAGGTGGAGAAATACAAAGCTCGGTTGGTAGAAAAAGGTTATTCCCAGGTGCCAGGAATTGCTTTTGGTGATATTTTTTCTCATGCTGCCAAGGTAACTTCTATTATATTACTTTTATCTATTGTTGTTGCTTTTCATTTTGAGGCAGAATAGATGGATGTGAAGACGACATTTCTTCATGGGCATCTAGAAGAGGAGATCTACATGAAGCAACCTGAAGGCTTTTCAGTTAAGGGTAAGAATGAACTCGTATGTAAGTTAAAGAAGTCTCTGTATGGGTTAAAACAGTAACCAAGGATGTGGTATCATAAATTTGATACATTTATACAGGGACTTGGCTTCACCAGAAGCAAAGCAGATCACTGTGTGTATTTTGAATTAATTGGTGACCATGTTATTTATCTGGTCTTGTATGTGGATGATCTGTTGTTGGTTGGAAATGACAAAGAAGTTATCCAGGATTTGAAGACCCAATTGTCCTCCAAATTCGACATGAAAGATCTTGATGCTGCAAGCTATATTCTAGGCATGGAAATTAAGGGTAAGAATGAACTTCAAGGATTTGTTGATGTAAACTAGGCTAGAGATCTGGATCAGAGAAGATATACAAGTGGGTATGTGTTTAATCTATTTGGAGGTGCAGTCAGCTGGATGAGTAAGAAAGAATCTGTAGTGGCACTATCAACTACAGAAGTAGAATACATGGCAACCACTCATGCAAGCAAGGAAGTAGTTTGGTTGCAAAGTTCGTGTTCAAGTATGGGGTTAGTACAGGAAGCTATAAGGATAGAATGTGATAGCCAAAGTGAAATTTTCGTGGCAAAGAACCCTACATATCATTCAAAGACAAAGCACATTAATGTTCAATATCACTTTGTGAGAGATATGATAGAAGACAAAAAGGTGTTGCTGGTAAAGGCGGACATTTTGAAAAATACTGCAGATGCATTGACAAAATCTGTGAACTCTGAGAAGTTCTCTTGGTGTAGAGAAACAATGGGCATTGTAGGGCTCGATAAATTACTAAGCTCTCTTGTGGCCCCCTGTGGAAAGAAAACAACAAGAGGGAGAATGTTGGGTTGTGTTATATTCTTCCATCACTAGCCCACGTAGTTAATTGGGGGTTAGAGAGGGGGAGGTCACAGGGGGTTTGGAGTGTACCCGTAACCCCACTTTATGGGTTTTGGGGCAGTGCCCTAGAAAATTTTGGTTTTGGACCCCATGTTAGGTGGGCGGACCCACCTATGGTTTTGTGCATGATTTTTTCACATGTTTTTGGACACAATGGTTTTCGGTCCATGGTATTGGATGCGATGGTTTTTTGGTCTGTGGTATTAGATTCTTTGGCATGTATAAATATTTATTATATCATTGAAAGGAACATAATGAAAAATCAAGCTGGTAGTCCTAGTTTTGCGATCTAGGGGAAATCTCTGTGTATATGTGTTTTATGTGTTATGCTCTCGCATTGTTTATTTTCTGTGCTTAAGAATTTGTATGCAGGTAATTTCTGTACAGGGCTAAAACCTACATAAAAGATAGTTTTTCCAAGATTTGTGAAGTTCCCTTCTTTTCAAATCAAATTTCTCCATTTTATCTCTCTTAATTTGAACTACTTTGTCTTTGTAACTATGCACTCATTTGTGGAATGTTAGAAAATTATATATTACAGAGCAATGGAACACATAGAATATTGCATAAATGCAAACACACAAAACACATAAACCAGAGAGACACAGATATACGTGGTTCACCCAGTTTGGGCTACTTCCACCCCGAACAGCCAGTCCTTCCTTTCTATTATCCAGCAAAATGAAGAGACACAACCTACAATAGATCCGCTGTAATATCCTCTATTTTTTCTCACAGCCTCACCTCTCTGTTTCTTACTTGGAGAATACACATCTATATCATAGCCTCAATACAATTCCCTCATACAAAGAGAGGGGGTTGCATTCTAGGGGAAAAAACCCTAAACTAAACATAAGTTTTACCGTCGGATCATCTGCCTAATGAACGACTGAGATTGACTAGAAATTACTATACTTTTACAACACAATTTTACATCTATTTTTAGCTTTGGGGGCACTGCCCCCGAAACCCCTGTTGTGGGACCTCTGGCCCCTGGACCCCCCCAGAACACTCGCGGGGGGGAAAAGCCCCCCCCGCACACCCCCCGCCCGCGTGGAGGGGTGTACAAACTTCTTGGGGTATACATCCAACTAAAACAAAGACCTCTAAACAATCATGCTCCACACCCAACAATATCCCACTTGAGAATGATTATAGCAACTCCACCGTTGCTTCATTTGCTGGACAATGACCCCTCTTTGGACCTAGTTGTTTCTCATCTTCATCATCATCCTTGAAGACCAATTGAAACTAAGCATATTCTCAGTTTCTCCCTAGTTACAACTTTTTTTAGCATATCTGCAGGATTCTGGCTAGTCTATATCTTTTCCAGCTTCAATTCTCCATCTTCCAACACTGATCATATGAAATGGTACTTGAGTTGTATGTGTTTAGTCTTGGAATGAAATGTTGAGTTCTTTGCAAGATGAATGGCACTTTGGCTATCACTGTATAACGTGACCATATCATGCTCCTTACCCAATTCACCCATAAACCTTTGTAACCAAATCATTTCTTTACTAGCCTCTGTAGCAACAACATACTCTACTTCTGTTGTAGAAAGTGCAACAACACTTCGGATTTTTGAAACCAAATTGACAGTTGTTACACCTACAGTAAATACATATCCTGTAGTGCTCCTCCTGTTATCTCTATCACTTGCCATATCTGCATCAACATGTCCCTGTAGATAAATGTTTGAACCACCAAAGCATAATGCTTGATTTGTGGTACCTTTCAAATATCTAAGAATCCATTTCACTGCCATCCAATATTCCTTTCCTGGATTGTTCATGTACCTACTTACAACTCCCACTTCATGTGCAATATCAAGTCTTGTGTAGACCATTGCATACATTAAGCTTCCAACTGTTGATGCATATGGAACTTTAGACATATAATCCATGTCTTCTTAGGTATTTCGGCACATTTCCTTAATTTGAAATGGCTAGCAAAAGGTGTACAAACTGGTTTTTCATTGTGCATATTAAATATTTTCAACACCTTTTGTATGTACTCATTCTGAGACAATCTTAATTTGCAATTTTTCCTGTCTCTAGTTATTCTCATACCAAGTTTGTTTTGCAACTCCCAAATCATTCATTGCAAATGCATTTGTTAGTTTTATTTTGAGCACATTTATGTCCTGCATGTTAGACCCTACAACAACCATGTCATCTACATACAATAACAATATGATATAGCTGCCATCATTTTGCTTTTTCAAATAAACACAATGATCAAAGTGACATCTAGTATAACCTTGTTCAGACATAAACTTGTCAAATTTTAGATACCACTGCCTTGGAGCCTGTTTTAGGCCATACAAGATCTTCTTCAACCTGCACACTAGTTTCTCCTTCCCTTTTACCTCATATCTTTGTGGTTGTTGCATGTATATCTCTTCCTCCAAATCCCCATGGAGAAAGGTTGTCTTTACATCTAACTGCTCAAGATGCAAATCTTCAACTACTACTAGACTTAAAATAGTTTTTATTGAAGTCATTTTAACAATAGAAGAAAATATTTCATCAAAATCAATACTTTTCATCTGTGCAAACCCATTCACCACAAGTCTAGCTTTGTACCTTTATTTTCCTCCATCTTCTTCCTTCAGCCTGTAAACCCATTTATTCTTCAATGTGGATTTTCCTGCAGGAAACCTGACTATGTCCCATGTCTAGTTATGCATTAAGGAGTCCATCTCCTCTTCTATGGCTAGCTCCCACTTCTTCCTACTTTCAACCTACATTACTTCTTCATAACACTCGGGTTCACCAAAATCAATCAACAATAAATAATATAATAAAGGAGAGTATCATTCAGGGGGTATACTTATCCTAGTAGATCTTCTAACACCATTTTCAGGTGTTTGGGGTGCCTATTACTATTGTGGTGGTGGTTGTTGTTGTGGTTGTTGATTATTATTATTTTCAAGCACCTTTACTTTTTCAGTGATTTCATCAAGAACTGCGTATTTCTTGTTTTCTTTTTCCTGTTTCTTTTCCTGCAATTGATTCTTATACAAGACCTTTTCATTGAATATTACATCTCTACTCCTAATGATTTTGTGATTTTCGTAATCATATAAGAGATAACCAAAATCATTAACACCACATCCAATAAAGGTATATTTCTTTGACTTTGCCTCAAGCTTTATTCTATTTTCTTTATTAATATGGACAAAGGCCTCACAACCAAAAGGATTTAAAAAAGAGTAGTTTACATTTTAATCTGTCCATGCTTCCTTTGGAACACCACCATCCAAGGAACTTGAAGGCCCTCTATTTATCAGATAAATAGCAGTATCTACAACATCTGCCCAAAATTGTAAACGCAATCCCACATGCAATCTCATGCACCTTGCACGCTCCGTGATTGTTTTGTTCATCCTTTCTAACACACCATTTTCTTGTGGTGTCCTTGGAACTGTCTTCTCTCGATGAATTCCATGCTCTGAACAGTACCTATCAAACTCTTTTCTGCAATATTCACCTCCATTGTCTGATCTGAGACACTTAAATTTCTTTCTTGTCTCAATCTCAACCAAAGATTTCCATTTTTTGAAATTATCAAATACATCAGATTTATTCTTAATACAATAAATCCAGGTTTTTCTAGTTGCATCATCAATAAAAGTAACATAATAATGAGAGCCACCGAGAGATGATACCTGAGCAGGTCCCCATACATCTGTATGCGCAAGCTCTAATTTTTCGCTCTTCTTTTCTTTCCCAACTCTGAGAAATCTGACTCTCTTCTGTTTTCCATAAATGAAATTCTCACAAAAGTCGAAATCAACATTCTTCAAACCTAGCAACAAATTCCTTGAGTGAAGAATCTTCATCCCCTTTTCACTCATGTGTCCGATATTATGATGCCATAATGCTGCATATGCTCCTTTGGAAGTTAAAGCATTAACAGAGTTAGAAATACCCTTGCATAAATACAATGTACCAACCTTTTCACCTTTTACTATTACCAGGGCTCCTTTGGTAACCTTCCAAGCTTTATCTGTGAAAGTTGTCACACAACCTTCACCACCTAACTTCCCTATTGAAATTAGATTTTTCTTCAGCTCTGGAACATGCTTGACCTCCTTTAGTAGCCATTGGTTTCCATTCTGCTGATTTATAGGAACCTTACCCATTCCAACAATTTTATAGGGTTTATCATCACCCAAATGGACATGTCCAAAATCTCCTTGAACATAGTCATGAAAATATTTCTTATCAGGTGTGGCATAGAATGAGGCCCTTGAATCTACCACCCAGGAATTAGTAATATTTTCGAAAGAAAGAATCAAAGCATCTTGTAACAGCTCACCTTTCACATTTGCTTCATGATCATTTTCTTGCTATGCATCTCTTTCTTTTCCCTTCCAAGATCTATAGTCTTTCTTTAGGTGTCCTTTCTTTCCACATTTCCAGCACATTATCCCTGATCTAGACTTGGATTTGCCTTTCCTTGATTTATTCTAATATCCTGAGCTCTTTCCTCTTTCCATTTTTCTTCCCCTAGACTCTACACTCAAAGCATTACCGGATGTCTCACCGGAGCTTTTTCGTCACATTTCCTCACTAAGGATAGCACTGACAACATCATCAAACTTTAAAGTACTAGATCTAGAAACAGAGTTACTAATGGCCATTACTAAACCATTCCAACTTTCTGGCAAGGCGCCCAAGAATAACAAAGCTCTAACTTCATCATCAAATTTTACCCCTACAGAACTTAACTGGCTTGTAACAGTATTAAAATCATTTAAATGGTCTGCAACAGATCCACCTTCCGACATCTTCATATTAAATAGCCATTTCATAAGACATACCTTGTTTGAGGCCCAGGGTTTTTCATATAGTTTCGCCAATGCCTTCATCAAACCCTCTATCATTGTTTCTTTCAAAATTTTGAAGGTGACTGATTGTGCGAGGCACAACTGTACCATTCCAAGTGCATTTCTATTGAGAAGGTTCCATTATTCATCTGTCATACCTGTCGGCATATTTGTTTTTCCACCCAATGGTAGGTATAGATCTTTCTGATACAGATAATCTTCCATCTGTATCTTCCACAGCGAGACATTTTGGCCATTAAATTTCTTCACCCTAAATTTACCATCTTTTGCCATTGCTCCCACTCGAGCTAGGAACCCTTCTTTCCTGTGAGTTTATCAGCCAAATAGACCTTCGGCTCTAATACCAATTGGTAGAAAATTATATATTACAGAGCAATGGAACACATAGAATATTGCATAAATATAAACACAGAAAATGCGTAAAACTAGAGAGACACAGATATATGTGGTTCACCCAGTTTGGGCTACGTCCACCCCAAACAGTCAGTCCTTCCTTTCTATTATCTAGCAAAATGAAGAGACACAACCTAAAGCAGATCCGCTGTAATATCCTATGTTTTCTCTCATAGTCTCATCTCTCTGTTTCTTACTTGGATAATACACATCTATATCACAGCCTCAATACAATGCCCTCATACAAAGAGAGGGGGTTTCCTTCTAGGGAAGAAAACCCTAAACTAAACATAAGTTCTACTGTCAGATCATCCGCCTAATGAATGGCCCAGATTGACTAGAAATTACTATACTTTTATAAGGCAATTTTACATATGTTTTTAGCTTCGGGGGTGCTGCTCCTGAAACCCCCACTAGGGGACCACTGGCCCCCAGACCCCCCAGCTGAGGGGGATCAGGCCCCCCGAACCCCTCGGGGGGACAAGTACCCCCCGCACCCCCCCGCATGGAGGGGTGTACAAACTTCCCTGGGTATAGATCTGGTTGAAACAAAGAAGTCTAAATAATCATGCGCCACACCCAACATGGAAGTTAATTTTGAGTTCCTCACCTTTAATTGCGTTTAGAATTTCTAATTTGGATGCATTCCCTCTGGCATTTCACGTGTAAGAAACATCATCCCATTTATTGCACTTTCCTATCATTTAGTGGAAATCAACTTAGGGACCAACACACTTTGATAGTTGGATCAACCCATAAATATTTCACATTTTTACATCTATCAACTATTATCCTTCCCCACATTGGAACTCTAGCACCATTACCACTTTTTCCTTTTAGTGCCATGTGGTTCAACCCCCTTTGTATTGGGAGTCTAGTTTTTCTTCATACCATGGTTAGCACCACTTTCATTTCTAAGTTTCATGATGATAACCCATATATCCTTAGATTCCCCCACTTATAACCTCTTGGTTTACTCTAAGAGGCCCTTGTAACACTTTTACTTGGTTAGGTCAATGGCAACATCACTGGGTCACCTTTGTTTAGAGCATGAAATACGAATCATCATTATGTCCCATGGAGTCTGTTGAGAACAACGTTGAGCCGAGTTACAATGTGTTGACCCCTCTTGTGTGTTGTAGCCATCCTGTACTACTGATATTTGACCTTCAAATGTCCCATTGGTTTACTAATGTTTCTTTGAAAATCCTCTCTCCTAATAATTAATTGTTTCTTGTGGAATGCTTTCAATCACTATGAGGTCAACCTTGCATGTTTTTCTATAACAAGGGTAGTCATAAATCCACCCACAATACCACTATTTTCCCACATTAGTGTCAACATTTATAGTTCAATTATCCTATTTACCTCATGCCACTGTCTAAGACTCCTCATTTCCTCAACTTTTGTAAGCCTACCTCTTTCGACTTCAACACATGTATTCTATGGGAATGACCTAAAATATGTTGTACCTTGGATCCATTTTCTTCATTGGTGGATACCTCAAATCAATAAAAAGTGTTGTAGTAGATTTACGCACAAATATCCATTGCTCCACAATCATATTCCCTAGTAGGATCACTAGACAACAAAAAGATATGGCTAATCCAAGGCAATAAAAATCCCCAAGTAAAATGATTATGCAAGTAGTGTCCATGCATATCTTAATTCTATAAGGATTTGAGCTAGTACCTTGCCTCCTTGTAGGTTGGAGAAGGCTTTTGGGCCTGATGCAAAATCCTCTTGCTCCAATATGGAGAAATCTTCCTTCCACTACTGATCCCAAGCCTGTACACAAGCAAATACAAATAAAGATAACAAGTAACATTCTGCAGAAGAACGCCAACTCAGAACATCAAGAAATACATGAATGTAAATAACTATAAATGTTGATATAAGGGAAGGGAACATGATTCTTCATTAACCATATAAGAAATAATACATCAATATACCTTCAACTTGGCTATTCCTCTCCTTATTCGGGCAATGTCTCCCCACTATAATGAAAAATAACTCAAAGCAGCATGGAGCTCTCAAAACTGAATCAAACTAACAACATATGGCTCTCTGATTTCAGATCATAGATTCTAACTAGCCTCACCCTTTAGAATGGCCCAATATAAATTGGAAGAGGAAGACTCCCAGGAGGATGAATGTAGACACCTAGGATGAAGATAAGTTAGAGAATTGTCTCAATAATGTGTTCTAGCCAGCTTGAGTAGATGACATAAGAACACGAGTCAAACTAATCTCCTAGGAACCATAAGTCTCTAGAAGAAGTCCCCAAATCGCATGGATAAAACTATGAAATATTGGTCATAATTCCATGGATCAAGTGTCTTTCGTAATGTTGGAAAGTTCCAACCACACTCACAAGTCATGTTGCATGTGATTGGGGAGAAAAGATGGGAAAAAGAGTAATGAAGGCCAAATATAAAGGTCAACAATATAATGACACATGAGGACTAACCCTAGGGAGAAAAATGCGTTAATAGTACATATCCCCTCTTGCGTGATGTCAGAAGACTAATTGATGGCCAGAATGAATTATAATAAAACTTAGAGGACACAATAAGAACTAGGAGACAAAGACAAAAACTCAGATTAGAAGGTACCAAATGTTAAAGTATCACTTTTGCTGATAATATCCCCGAAGCAGGCATACCCATGCTTGCTCATAAGGAGATACTGAATGTGGCCAAAAAAACATACGTTGTGGATCCATGACCTGAAATACTAGAACATGGCAATGAAGAAATGCATAGTGGATCCATGTGAATCATCAAATAGAGCATAGCCACCAACAAATGCAATGTGGATCTATGTCACAATATGCATTACGAGGACTATGGACACATAATAGATAGAAGGTTCCCCAGAATAGCCCTCAAAGTACATAAATGATACATAACTCCAACACAAGCTATGAAAGATATCATATAAGAGTGAGATATCCCTAACCCAGGGTCTTTGACATAACCCCAATGGTATGAATGTACGACATGAAAATACACGTGTTGATGTCAAGCACAATAGAAATTACCTCATTACCAGCCAATGAAGTAAACCAGTAACAAACATGAGGGAATCCACTAATAAGAAAAATGGACCCCAAGGTACCTAGTGCAATCTTCTATGTGTGAATAAATGAGCTAACATCGAAAACCTATGATTAGGAGTCAATGTTGTAAACCCATTATCAATCATGAGGAGTCGTAGCCCTGAGTTCTATAAGCTCCAAAGTAATACTAGTTCCTAAATCAAGCTCATGGATAATGAGCTAAAATCGATAGGAGAATATATATCAAAGGAGGGCCTTGATGTATTCCTATAAATCGACATGGAATAGACAAGGATGATGTGATGTATGGATGAAGTCATGAGATGATGAACTATAACTGACATAGGGATGGTCGACTCAAAAAGGTGAACAAACTATTGTAAATGGTTGACATACGCTGAGACTTCCTTTGAACACATAGTGACATGACACAAGAGTGACTTGATAGGAAGACCAATGAGCACCATATGATATCATGCAACAACGCTGGAGGTATCGAAGCATGCTATATATGAATGGAAGGGTAACTAATTAGAGGAGTAGATAAACTCATATGTATGGTATGACTCCTATGCAAGATAAAACCCAAATGTGAGATAATGATGTAGACATGTGCCTGTTTAAAGGTGAAAAATGGATAAAACTATACAATGGAAAACCTTCTAGTCATAGTAGACTAGAGTATTCCCTTTTCATAACTATTCTACCAAGTCTAGAAAAGGTTTAAACTTATATTGAATATATGTCCCTTCAAGTACTTTAACAAGTGTGAAGGATACAAGTTCCCTCGGCAATATTTCCTAAATTAAGGAGTCTCAAAAGAGCTTAAAACAAACTTCTCCTAGAGGAATGAGTGGCATAATGGGTAGCAACTGGTTCTAGTTATGATGGAACTACTCTTGACATAAAGAGGAAAAGAGGTGGGCTAATAGGACCACTCATCGTAGTGCTTCCTCCAAGAAAGGGTAAAACACCAAGTGAAAGTGAATGGTAGGCTGAGTAGATGATTGTTGGGTTGTGTTATATTTTTTCCATGACTAGCCCACGTAGTTAACCAGGGGGTTACAGAGGGGGGCAGAGCCCCCTTCATTGCACTGATTGTGTAGCGAGGGGTTTCACAAAGGGTTTGAGGCGTACCCATAACCCAAATTTATGGGGTCCGGGGCAGCGCACGGAAAATTTTGGTTTTGGATCCTGTGTTAGGATGGGCGGACCCACTGTTAAGCGGATAAATCGTTCTTGTGGACAAGACTGATCTCCCTAGTATCAATTGATATCTAGCAAAAAGCAGGACAAGCAAATCTACTTTTCTCTAAACATATTTCAATTCATTAATAAAAACTAAGAGGTGTTTTATAGACCCTACCTTAAGTCCAACGCTAGTTTGTGGCAGCCTTGCTCCAACAGCTTCAAAGAGTTTCCTTTTAATAACCTATAAACACAAACAAGCACACATCAAAGAACACCTGCATAGTTAACATAATAAATCATGTTCATCATAGTGATCAAGGAGTCTATGAAATAAACCATTAAACATAGCTTATTGAGAAAAATAAACTTGATTGTATTAACTTTGAGAAAGAAGAACTTTACAACCTTGGTGCCTTGATGCTGTACAAGCTCTTCCCAGGGTCCAAGCAGGAATCTCCTCTACTTTGACAAGCCTCACTCTCTCCCAAATGAGATAAAAAGGTATGTGATCTTTCCTCTTAAAAGCTCTATTAGGAAGACTAAGTTCCAGTAGCATATACCCTCAAAAATATTCATCTTTCAACCTCTTAAGTAACCAACCCAAAGCTTCATTTTATAGTGCAAGGGAAGGAGGTTACAAGTCCACCATTGAGGGGATAGAGTCCTCCTTCAAGGGGATAATCTCCTCACATTAAGGGGTTAGCTCCTTAAGGAATGGGATGCATGCACCCTTAAGGAGCGAACTTGCCAGTGTAAGATTCCCTCTAGAAGCTTCCAGAATTGACTCAATGTGAGTTCTTAAGAATAAACTTGCGCCTTTTTAACTTTTACAGGGGTTCGCACCCATAAATGCAGACACAAAGCAGTCAGGTGGGTAGGGGACATGACCAATGGGTGTGGTACCACAGGTAATGCTAAGAGAAAGTGTGAAACCAAAGTTTTAGAGATTTTTAAGGACTTTCTCTCATTTTCAAAGATTGATATGTAGAGCTAAGGTTTAAGACTTGCAAAGGAGGTATGTATGAGTGGTGATAGACTCATATTGATTACAAAAAGTCATGGTGACAATTTTTCATATAACAGATTGCCCCCTAAAGTGTGAAGACTGTAATAGATGAGGATGGTTTTTGTCATCTAAGAAGAGTGAAGTACTTTATCATTTCAAGGATCTTCCTATGGATACCCCGGTCAGAACCTGTAAAAACATTCAATGCAATATATATCTATATATATATCTATCTAATATATATATATATATTATATATATATATGATATATATATATATATATATATATATAGTATATATAATATATATGATCATATCATCGTTGAGGTAGGAATTCCCATACTCAGATCAAAACTGACTAGAAACTATCTAAATTGTTCTGATATAGTAATGATTTTGTAATACATCACAAGAACAACCATATGTAGAAACAGTATGGGCACAACCATCTATTTATGAATAGTCCACTATATAATGAATAAAAAAATTCCTCGCAACCTGGATGGTGGAAACTAGATCCAGGGTCTTCATTTCTACTTCCCGAACTAGTACGATTCTATCCATGTGAATGAATGTGTCAAAGTCGAACATGGTAGAAACCACTTGATTACCAGTCAATGATGTAAACTATTAACAAGTGTGAGAGGAACCACCAATAATGTCAAAGGCCCTCAAAGTACTCAGTACAATCCATGAAATGTGAATGAATGAGTCGATTTCGAACACGTCACAGAATCCTTTGATCGAACGTCAATGATGCAACCTGTCATCAAAGGCGAGAAACCTGCCATTAAGGCATGCAGATTCCAAGGTACTGATGATTTCTAGATCATCTTTCTAGATAATGAGTTGGAGTCAATAGAAAGTGATCTGTCATAGGCAAGCCCATAACACGAAATCATAGATCAAGTTTTAAAGAAACATATTTGGCAAGGACTAACTCAGGAATGGTCAAAATGGATGACATATATTATGCAAATGAATGGTTTATTTGAACTGACCTCTTGAACACATAATGACACTACAAACGGTTTTGTTACAATTGACCGAAAGCTAATACCCAGAAACTGGCTGAAGACATTCAATATGGTTTGATTAACTATTGGGCAAAGGATTTCCCAACCCAGGTGAACAAAAAGTGTTGTGTTCAAGAGTGGTTAACTGCTTTTCAAAAGACAAAGTATAACAATCAGGTTCATTTTTCTCTTTTTTCCCCACCATTTCTGGCAAGTACCTCTTTATTTTTGGCAAGCTTGAGGAGGATAACATTTGCTTGATTATAAGCTCATCCTTCGGATGAGTCCAACTTAGTTTAAGATTTGAACCCTAAGAAGGAGTGGTCCGTTCCTATTTGAAATTGAATAGGTCCTTTACTGTTAAATTTTAATGAGTCCAGTATAGGAGAAACTCGGTGTTTTTCAATTTTAGGGAGTCAGAAGAAAAACTTAAGAAAACTCCATTGGTTTGTCCTTTTTCGTAAATTTGTGTCTCCCAAGCCCGAAAAAGTATAAAATAATACTTGAGAGAACCACTTGACCATTACGATCAAGGAGTACTTTTCATAATTAGTGCCTTCAATCTGAAAAAGTAAAAAGGCGATCGAAAACACGTCATTTTATTACCAATATCGAACTTGAAATGACAAAAGTCCAGTAATCTTTTCATGTCTAAACGGTTAGAAAAGAGTTGTAAGTGGACTGTCCTTTTAATTCCGTTTTAACGAGTCTAAAAATAAAAACTCGGCAATCTTTTCATATTTTACGAGTCAGAAAAGAGCTTAAAGAGGACTCCTATGTTTTTTTTTTGTTGAAATGATCAATTCTCCCTGAAAAAACCCAATATTCTGCACAAAAATTGCAACCATTACTCATACCTGTTTAAAATTAATAAAACTGCATCAAAAGTGACCTTTTTAAAGTGAAAAATAAACAAATTAAAAATTTATTTATTCAAAAAATCTTATAAAAAGAGCTTTTGCAAGTTCATTTTTACCGTTTGACTTTGGAGTAAAAAGTAAGAGCTTTTGGTAAGAAAACTTCCTGTGAAGATTGCGGAAAATCAGAACATTGGAATTGAGAACCATCCTCTTCAGGTAATCCACATCATCCCTTACTTGCATTTTATCCATTTCATTTTCATTTTTAGGGCTTTAAAAATCATTTTTAAAATAAAAGTTTGGTTAAAAATCGCTCGCGGTGGTTGCACAGGGGTACCATGTGTACCCTACGAACCCTGACTTTTTTGTACAAAAGAAAAAGTCGGGGACCCACACCTTCCCTTAAGGACGAGTGCGAACCTACGCACTGTCCCTAACCCGGCAGGTGCAGACCCCGCGAAACGCATTTTGAAACCCTATATTTTCTCATTTCCACCCAAATGCTTTGAAATTACAATATTCTAAACCACCTATTTTGCAATGCAGATACATAAGATGCTTGTTTGGTGGGAAAGAGAACATGAAGATGTGGATCAAGCCGCATTACTACATCCACCTACAATACAGGCTTTAAGAGCACGCAGATTATTGAAATTTTGGGCCATACCTGGCATGAGGGCACAGGTAGACTTTCTACAATGGCTGGTAGACAAGTGGAGCACACAGGACCAGTGTTTCATTATTGGTGTCCACCAGCTCAAAATCGAGCTAGAGCACATTTATTTTATGTCTGGTTTGCTTAAGAGAGGTGAAGGATTATCTCTATTCGGGTCTACACCAGGTGGCTAGTCTGTCGCTAGTCTCCGGCTAGAGTTTTGCAATGTCCAAACTACGAACAAACGGATAGATGTTAAGACCATCTCCTGTCCTGAACTTAAAGTGATCACATTTACTATCACCAGACTGTGCAGGAGCGCTGCATTGCATCTAGCTACCGGTTCCCAAATGCGTATGGCAGTAGACTATTTCCGAGGTACCATCTTCAACTGGTGCGATGCTGTGTTGGCCAATGTGAAAGGCCAACTAACTAGGGAAAATAATGGACAACTAAAGAACTTTGGATATGGTTACTTAGTTGTGAGCTTTTCCCTAGAGAGGGTACCTATTTTGGTTCCACAGCAACTTGCCATTGAGGCTGGACTTCCCCGAGATCCTAGGATTATGCATTGGGTTGCACTCATGGCATGTCATCCTGAGGAGGGTACTGAGGTTGTTCGATTCCCACCTGAGTATTTTCGTTGGTTGGGAAACCAAATTTTCATGATACAGGACTTTCCATATGCTGGGATGGATGATCGTGGTGACCCAGACATGGCTCTTCCACCAGGAGAGCAATGGGATGATACAGGTAAAATTATTTTCTAAATTTTAAGCTAATTTTTTTTTTTTTTAAATCGTCCAAAAAATGATAATAACAAGTTTTAAATGCAAATGTGGGTCCACATCGACTAGCCGCTCTCCTGCCCTATGAGAGAAGACACCCGGCTGCTGCGGCACCGACTCCACAGGACCAATCAGCAGAGACCTTGGCCGAATTGGAGAGTCATCTAGAGCGCTTGACAATAGATATTCCAGAGGCTAGCATAGATGATATTCCTCTTAGGCTTCAGTGCTATGTGATTGGGGTCCCAAGAACTTTTAGGACATTCCTTTGTAGGGTAGCCCGAGTAGTGGTTTCTTATCGTGATCATCATCAGGGATAGGATGATCACCTTTTTAGACTTCATATGACATTCGTATTTTTTTGTTCTATCATTTTTGCTGATCATAAGGTGTTTTTCAACCTATGATCGAAGACGATGTATATTTGACACACTTCTATACAATGATATATCACTATTACTGGCTATCTTGTATAACATGTTTATGGAATGCTTTTAAATTTACTATCTTGATTATTGCAAATGTCTATTTAAAATTTCAGAAGCAACTACATCTGCTAATGTGTTTAAATATCTTGGAATATGTTGATATTCAATGTAGTCAAATTCACGTTCCAAGAGACAAACTCTTAAAAATAATCTTAATAATACTGGATTTCTAATGGCATAAACCCTGTTAAGTTGTAATACAACAAGTTCAGAAACTAACCTTACAATCAAACTCCAAATCCCAAATGAGATGGATTCAGATAATAACTCAATCACTGCACTATACTCTGCAATGTTATTCTTTTTTTGACCAAGGCTTACCCCATGCATAGATACTAACTCATCAGAGGGTGAATAGATAACCCAAGCTGCGGAAGAAATATTCCATGTACTACGACAGGCACCATCAGCAAAACCAATGTATTTTTGAGAAGACGCCGACATCTGCAATATCAAGAGTAAAACCAAGATAAGTAGGAATAACAACAAAACACACTCTAAACTAGGCACACTCTAAACTAAGCACACCAACTAGAAAGAAATCTATTCTAACAAGAATCTCCACACCAAACTCTAAGCATAATATCTTTTCAAGTAAAGCCCATTTCTGGGTCTACCTAAAGAGACACCGTCAAAATCTACTAATTCATAAGCCCCTTTGGCCAGCTTTCGCTTAACAACAAAAGGACCATGCCACATGGGTATGAATTTTCTAGCCCCTAGCTTATCGTTAGCTTGATCATATAATAAAACTAGGTCCCCTTCCAAAAAATTACGAGGTGTAACATTTCGATCATACTGGGCTTTTATCCTTTTTGTGTGAGTCTCGATTGCTAATGTAGCATCATGTCGATTCTCATGTAATTGAACTAAGTACAACAAATATTTTTCCTCTTAGGAAGTGGCTGGAAGTAATTCTATGGCTATTTGCAACAACGAAATTTCGCATTCAATGGGTAACACAGCTTCCAACCTATAAACAAGCTGAAAAGGAGTGAAACCTGTTGATGTTTTGACTGAGGTTCGGTACACCCAAAATGCTAAAAATAACATGTTATGCCAATTCAACGGATGAATACCAATGATTCGTCGGATCATGGTGACTAGAACTTTGTTGATCGCCTCAACTAGCCCATTAGCCTGTGGGTAATATGGAGTAGAGCTATCGTGACGCAGGCCAAGTTGATCTGCTAGCTCTGTCATCATGATGTTTCGGAAATGGCTCCCATGAACAGTGATAATCACTTGACGAACACCAAACCTAGCAATTATATGATTGAAACGAAAATAGCAACAGTTTTACCGTCTGCTGAAAATGTAGGCATCGCCTCAGCCCACTTGGTAAAATAATCTACCGCAAGGATGATATACGCATGCCCCCCGACCGAGTGAGGGTTACATGTAATAAAATTGATACCCCATTTCACGAAAGGACCAACGGCAATTATAGGGTGGAGAGGAGCAGGTGGATCACGCATCTTTCGATCAAAAATTTGGCAATTATGCCATTTCTAGATGGAATTTATACAATCTTTAAATAAGGATGGCCAGAAATAACCAGCGCGCAATATCTTTTGGGTTGTGGCATACCCAGACATATGACCGCCACACGCTCTAGAGTGACAGTCATTCAAAACCTTTCAGCTTCCTCATGAGTTAAACAATGACAAAAAACAGAATCCACTCCACGACGATAGAGTGTATCTCCAATAATTCTGTACTATTGAGATTGGAAACGTATTTTCCTTCATTGAGAACATGAAATTTCAGGCCAAAAATATTGGGTTTGGAGATAGACAATTATATCCCCATACCGTGGATCAAGAGTACTAATAAGAAACAAAGATTCATCCACAAGGGATTCTTCTGCCACAGTTTCGGTATTAGTATGCGGGAAATCACACATTAATTCCGCAAAAACCAAAGCGTTCTTTGACTTGGATTTTTCAAACTCCAGGTCAAATTCCTGCAGGATAACTATCCATTTGGAATACTTGCCCCCTAGCAATTTTTTAGTCAAAATATACATCATAGGGTTATAGTCAGAAAGTACTATGGTTTTGCGTAGTAGAATGTAGTGACAAAATCACTGGATAGCTTGAACAGCTGCCAGAGCCAATTTCTCCACATGCGAATACTTAAGCTTAGTCAGATTCAAATTTTAACTAAGATAGTAAATTACATGTTCAGCATTGAATTCATCTTCCTGAACTAAAACTATTCCAATGGTGGAATGAGAAGCGACGAGGTACAAAAAGTAATCCTGGTTGTAGTTGGGAGGATGCAATAACGGTGCATGGGTCAATGCGTGTTTAAGTGCATCAAAATATTTATGAGCTATCTCATCCAAAAAGAATGGAGTGTTCTATTTCAACAACCTGGTAAAACCTTTTGTTATCTCGGCGTAGTTAGGAATGAATCGACGTAAAAAGTTTGCCTTCCCCTACAAACTTTGGAGTTGGCGAAGAGTCGAAGGCGGAGGTAATTTAACAATGGCTTCAACCTTCGAGGGATCGACACGAATGCTAGCTTTTGAAGCAACAAATCCCAGTAAGCAACTCGTTTCTATACAGAAAACACATTTGTGTGGATTTGACCTAATTCGATAATGCCTACATCTCATAAAAATGGCTCGTAAATGAGTGAGATGATCAGCTCTACGTAATGAATGAGCAGGTAAATCATCGAGATAAGGTTGCACAATGTGCTTGATGTTGTGAAATGCATAAGACATAGCCCTTTGAAAAGTTTCTCTGGCATTCTTCAACCCAAAAGGTAATTTGCAATAAGCAAAGGTCCCCCATGGACAAATGAAAGCCATTTTTGGTTGATCAGCAGGGAGTATGTTAATTTGATTGTAATCGGAAAATCGATCCATAAATGAGAACATTTCACTGCCGACACAATCATCAATTATTTGATTGATATAGGGAGTTGGATAATTGTCCTTTGGATAGGCTCGATTAATATCCCTATAGTCAATACATATTCTTATCGTTCCTTACTTTTTGCTAATAGGAACAATATTAGATACCCAATCCGTTAAAGGAATCGAATATATGAAACCTGCTCGAAGTAATTTATCAACTTCAACTTTAATAGCATCAGCTTTTCTTGGGTGTATCTGACGCAAATGTTGCAGGACGGGTTTAGCATATGGGTAAGTTTTGATTTCATGGAAAACAATTGATGGATCAATTCCTGGCATTTCTTCGTATGACCAGGCAAACACGTCGCAAAATTCTTGAAATAGGGCTTTATAAGTTTGGATTTCCTCATCCGTACAAGAAGCACCTATATGAATGTTTTCAATAATTCTGCGTTTCACTGAAATGTCAATAGGAATGGTTCGAGAAATGTTTCCCAAATTCAACTCAGAATCAGGATGTTTCAATGGATTCCGTGGTTCCTTGACATAATCAGTGGTAAAAATAGATGAGAAGTCATTTTCAAAATGATCAAACCTAGGTAAAAACGAAGATCCATGATGAAGATCTTCCCATAGTAAATCATCAACAGATAAAAGTTCACGAAATCTGCTCATCAGTGTGAGCAGGTTCAGAAAAAGTTGTTGAATCTGAGGTTGATATTGAAAGTGACTCCCCATGGACCACATTCATTGGATCAATTTCGGTTGAACTAGAGTCAGAAAATGATTGTACCACCTAATATGCAACTTCAAAGGGACTCAAAGGCATGGCATCACTAAATGAGTCCACCTCAGATTTGGAAGGAACAATCCAAGGATCATCAAGAACAATAGTGTCCGATGAAATCATGTGAATTGTTGCAAATGAAGCTGATACGTTAGGAGGATGAAAATAAAAAGTTCCTAGCAAACTAGAATCTTTGACTAATCCCACCCCAACATCCTTATAAGGGATAACTATTTTACCGACATGTTGAATACTCTCAGAAGAGGCTGGGTTGGATGAAAAGTAATTCAACTAATCTATTGTAATGATCTTTCCATTATGAGGGAACTTAATGAGCCGAAACACCGATGAAACAACAACAATCATTGCGTAAGACCAACTGCGACCCAAAAGAAGGTTGTAATCTAGAGGGGCATCAACCACCTCCACATCTAGAGTAACGGTTTTGCCTTCTACCCCTATAGGCAAATCCTGCAGAATGCCATAAGGATGAAACCCTCGATCGTCAAAAGCCTTCAAAATCGTTGGGGATTGGATAAGTGTCGGAGAACCAAGCGATTTCCAACATGAAATCGACATAATACATGTTGAAGCTCCCTCATCAATCACAGTCTGAAAGCAAGGTCTGCTTTTGACTAACACTGGGATCTGGAAAGCCATTTCATGAGGTAAGCAAGGTGTACTGTTTTCTAAATTGAAGATTATAAGGTTGGAATCCTGAACATCAACAACTCCTATAGCAGACAAAAGCAATTTACACTGTGCTAGACATGATTGCAGCACCTCCAAAGCCGACATTGCTGAAGGGGATATAGCTAAATCTTCAACAATGTTATAGTTCTGAGTAGCTCTCGCATGTGGATTGAAAGCTGACTTCCAAAGTATACCTTTAGCAGGTGGTTTTATTACTAAGTCTGGATTAGGTTTCTCGATTTGTAGTGGATTTGATGGGTTTGAACTAGAAGATTCTGGTTCCTTACCACTAACAGGATTCTTACTTCCATAATCTTGTGATCGCGTCACAATCCTGACACTGGACATCTTCATAATTGGTTCTTCTGAGGCATTTGAGGAAGAACCTATCATCTTACTATCTTGAGTGGGAAAAGGATCCTTCAAGACAGCAGGCGTTTGAGAACCTTTGACGATTTTCAAAACCTCAGCTCGATGTGGACAATCTTTTGTAAAGTGCTTGTCATCACAGATGAGACAAGGATAGCGAGGTTTACACTTCTCGTCAGTAGATTTAGTTTTTTATGGTTTCTCTTTTGCGTTTTGTTTATTTTTCTTCTTCCCTTTCTTTTACTGTCGGAATTGGATTTGGTCGTAGAATATTCTACAACATGAATATCAGCAGGAACTTCAGCGGAAGCTTCTCCTGTCGGGGAATCTGGTAAAGTTATAATAGGAGAAGAATTCTTTGCAAATTTCTTCTTACTCTTGGTATTAACTGTACCAATCATACTATCAGTGGCATGAGACCCTGAAGGAGTTGTTGTTATTTGATTTTGTTTGGGAAGATCGGGGATTTTTTCATGTAAAGTATCTGACTGTGTATAAACGAGGTCAAGGTACTGAGCCTAAGCAATTACTTGCTCCTCAGTAACTACTCCTGTCTTAGCTACATCCTTAGTGATTTTTGGTAATAAGGATTTAACAAACCATTCTGCCAAAATTTGATTCGGGATATAAACTTTCACTGAACGTCGTCGATGTCGCCATTCATGAATATGGTCTAAAATATATGTAGACATTGACTGTTTTAATGAAGTTAATAATTTCATGCCATTGTCATATCTGAGAGGCAACTGAAAATGAGTTAAGAACGAAGTAGCTAACTGACTAAAATTATAAAAAGAGCTTCATGGCAACTCAATGTACCACTTAGCCGCGAGACCAATTAGAGTGCGTTGAAAAAGCCTTAAGCATATTGAGTCATCTATAATGGAATTTGATGCACACCATAGGTGATAGGTCATCACATGGTACGACGGATCCTCTCTTGGTTTACCCTCAAACTTCGGAATATCACTGGGCAACTTATTAGGCATTGACAGCCAGTATGGAAGATAATAAATTGGATCGTTCGTAAGGTGCGACAAGTCAAGTAAATCCAAAGTTGCGATGAATGGTAACTGACAGTTAGGGTTGCAAAAACCTTGGGACACAAGACCAGCTCGAGGAGGAGGATACCCAGGATAACCTAGAATTGGATTTGCATTTGGAATATTATATCCTCTCGGAAAACCAGGATTAACCGGACCAAACTGGGGTTGTTGAGATTGAGGTTGTTGATATGTATACTCAGGGTACGGTTGATACTGATAAACTGGGCTTTGCACAACAGGACCATATTGATACTCTCCCTGGCACGGTTGATAAGTATATTGAGGTTGACTTGTGACAACCGTACCTGGACCAGGTTGTCCTACAGGCATCTGAACCGAAGTCTGAATTGTAGGTCCAGACTGGGGTAAAGAGGTTTGAGGAGTTGATACAGGAACAGTAGAAACCGGAGCTGCCAATACTCTAGAAGTAGGTGGGGTAGATTGAACAGAGGTTGCAGTAGTTGTAGCAGTCGATTGAGGCGAAATTCGAGGTGAAATAGGCCTAGACTGATGAGCTACACCAGGTGCAGAAGTTTGAATAGTAGGCTAGACAGGTTGCTGGGTTGAACCAAAAACCATAGGTTGTCCAGGTTGAGATGAAAACTGCACATTGGGTTGCAAAATCTATTGAGTTTGAGAGGGATCCCACACCATATTCATTCCTGGGTAAGGACCCATAACAGGTTGAGCATATTGAGGACCATAACTAGGTTGAGTGTAGGACTGGTAATTTCCAGTTCCTTGAACAAATGGTTGACGAGAAGGTGGTTGGAAACCTTGAGATTGATACTGACCTTGAGGTTGATAACCTTGAGCCACGTATTGAAACTGGGGTTTACCTTGAGGTATATATTGATACTGGGGTTGACCTTGAGGCATATACTGAGTTTGAGGTTGACCTTGAGGCATATATTGAGTCTGGGGTTGACCTTGAGGCATGTACTGACCTTGAGGTTGCCCCCCAGGTGGAATTTGACTACCTTGAGGTTGCCCCCTAGGTGGTATTTGACTGCCCTGAGGTTGCCCCCCAGGCGGAAATTGATTACCTTGAGGTTGCCCCCCAGGCAGAATCTGACTACCTTGAGGTTGCGGATTTGCAATAGCACCAGACATCATAAGAATTTCTTCTACACTCAATGGTGGAGTTCCGTTATGACCAGTTGATACCCCATGTTCGATGGGTTGAGGAGACGCTCCTGAAAAAGTACCAGAAATTGATTGATACCTAGACGGAACAGAAATACTGCCATATAAAAATGGTTCCAGATTTTAAGAAAACATGGATGACCACTTTGTCATATTCGAAGGAGGATAATAACCTCTGGGCATTGGATGAAAAGGAATACAAGGTGGTGAAGTAGAGAGACCCGTATTTTCTAAAAAGTTCGTCAAAGATACGTACCAAGCGTCACTTTGAAAAGGACTATAAAATATAGATTCACGCTCCCTAAGTTCTATAGTCGGTTGATTTTCAAGGGGAGTTATATTCTCATCCGGAATAACAAGTTCTTCAATAGAAATGAGTCCCGATGGAAGATTGTAGGTAATGACACTTCCTACCATGGGTGAACCAGGAGCACTAGAAACTGGAGAAGCAAATCCTGAGGATGGAGTAGCAGCAGGTTCAGTTTCAGGTTCAGAAATTTCAGGTTCCTCAACTAATTCACCAGTAGAAGAAAAACTACCAGTAACTTCGGAAATTGAAATTGGTTTAGAATACTCTGTTGCTGGAACTTGATAATCAAGGTGAATAACTAAAGATGATTCTCTGGCCTCTGGTGACTCAACTCTACTTTCACTAGGTGTGACAAGAGCTCTTAGACCTTCAAGCTGACTTCGTGTATATTCGATAGGCTGCCCCCGAAGTCTACGGGATTGTCTCGGTAATTCAGCCACGATTAATTAATTAATTACTTCACACGAGAGCAAAGAAAATCTCAATAAAATCACCTAAAGTCTCTAAAGAACCAAATAATTGAATCACACACCTAACAATCTAAGGGTTCAAACCACACACAGACAATATTTTTCCGTACCGAAAACACTATTTCGTGATGAAATCCAACCTCGCAGAATTCAATACAGAATGGCAGTTGGAACAGTTACCCCGACAACCTGCTTAATGAAACAGACTGGCACAAGTTTCTTCACAAAATCGTCTAGTGAAGATAACCCCCAGAGAGTCCAAGTGAGTCTAGTCGACGTCTACTCCAGGTACTGGGATCTTCCCTCCACCGTCACCTTAGGAAAAATCCTAAAGATTATGGCCACTAAGGTTACCAACAGAGACAAATATACCTGGGGGAACAGTCTACGATCCGATACGCACACAAGGGAAAAGTAACAAAGCTCAATCCCCTTGAAGGCTCCTTGACATAATCCAAGGTTTACCAACAAGCGACCCTAGGCTCCTCGACAATGGTCAATCTGAGTTTTACCGTTTTTAATACGTGAATATCTGCTATCGTTCCCAATGAGGAAGGATTGATTACCTCACTGGTTCAGATATGATCTCGTGCTTGACTCCTTTAAGAGGAGCTTCCCAGAGCATACATGTGACAATTGGAATTTTTTCCTACCACAAGATCGACTACTTGTTTGTTTTAACTATCTCGGAGAGTTAATTACTCCCTACTCCAAGATACTAGCCTAAGCTATGTTGGTGAATAAGAGCCCTAGAAATGAAAAGATTGCTAGATGAATTTTAATTAAGCATTAATTTTATTGGTTGTTTCTTAAGTCAAAAGGTATAGAGATGAAA